>JAYDZE010112594.1:0-23681 GCA_034509125.1 Monilaria moniliformis
ATTAACCCACGTTCTAATTTCCCATCTTCCGTCGTGCTTTCTCAGTGTTGCTTTGATCACCCAACTACATTTCAGACCAGTCTGACTAGCACGATCTTGCAACGCATATGGATATTTGCAGACTACATGACATCTTTTCCCTTTGCTTTCCTCAACCTTGTATTGTCGCACAGCTTCCAAATGCCACAAGGTAACAGCAGTCTTCAAATGCAACTTAAGATCAAATTTTGTTCCTAGACCAATATGTGTTGGGTTGCTCTCATCCCAACATCATATGTTGTCTGCATTACCACCATAATTAGATGCATTATAACCTTCAACTTCACTAGGTACAAATCGAAAATAATCTGACCCTGTATGCATATATTGTGGAACAGATTGTTCTCCACATACTGTTTGAACATATGGTTTTGATACACCAAATGCCTCATCATCAGAAGAATGTTCCCCTAATTCTGAACTCAAGTCTTCTGATCTGTTACAATTTTCTGCCCACCAAGGAAAATGCAAATCTAAGCCTCCGGAATTTGTATTGTCACTATTATCATCATGATTCTCGGAAACAAATGTATTATCTTCACCAGAATTATAGCTCAAGTTTATTCCTCCAACATCTAATTGATGCCCCATCCCAAAATCTCCTTGCTCCGTGTTAACCATATGCTCATATGGAAAATTGGGATGTTCGTCCCTCCTAGACGTCCCAGCTTCATAAGTTATTGTTGCTTGGAATTGTTGTTGTGTAACCATTGCATAATCAATAATCAGTTCAATTTGACCTGACTGTATAGTGTCACTAAACATATATTGCATGCACCCTTCATCCAATGACGTGCCTATATATGTGAATGCATTTCCGAAAACTACAGCATGTTTCCATATTACTTCAATTCTGTGTTGATTCATCTCTATACCAATCTTTTCACAAATCATAAAAACCAATCCATTATACGAAACACTCTCATTCAATATAATATATCCTCTTGAACATGATGGATCATAAGTAATACCAACACCAGGAATCTGAATTATCTTACCACCCTAATATAAGTTTACGAACAATGACATAATTTCTGCAACAAATCTATAATTATCAAAATACAAAAATTTAAATCTGTCATAATTTTTAAATTCATACAAAACCCTAAATTTATCAAAAAGTCTCAAATTCGCATTACCATAAAATATAACATCCGAACATGTTACTAAACATTACATTTATCACAATAATTTATTATTTCAAAAATTTCTCAATAATATTTTCAAATCCTACTTTTATCACAAATTAACTAACTCAAATAAATACAAACGAATCAAGATATAACAATTATCACAATGTAAATAACTTGTAAAAACACATAAATGTAGTATACAAAGCATACAAATCATACCTTGCTTAAATTAGACACAAAACTGAAGAAAATGCACAACTCAAACTCCTTTCGACAAAATCTTGGAAGCAAATGATGAGGAATACGTATGGTAGTGATTATATAGTGGAAAATGGAAGACGCATTTCAGGAATGCGTCTTCATGTAAGACGCATGACGGAAATGCGTCTCCCTTGAGACGCATTCCTGAAATGCGTCTTCCGCCGACACTCTTAGCCACGCACTATGAAGATGCGTTTTACCCGTTTTGCGGCATCTAAAAAAAATCCCATTTCGGGAACCTTTTTTGTGGATTTTCCTATTTCCAGAATTTTACCAAAGAATCAATGAGGAACATTGAATAGACAAGGATTTTGTGCGGGCTAATATTATAATTTCAAGCTTTTCTTTTTACTATCTTGTATACCAAACACTAGATTAGTACTATTAAGCTAACATAACTAATCTAATCTTAGCCTAATTCATCCTATCAAACATGCCCTTAATGTTGGGGTGCATTCCCAAAGTAACATTTTTCATAAGAGGAAATGCTTCTAAAATCCAAAATGTTCATTTATACAGAAACAACATGACAAGAAGTGAGATAAAATTGCTCCTTATGAGTTGCTTGAAATATAACTTATTGTACTTGCTACTTCATGGGGAATGAATTACATATTGAAGAAACAAAAACCAGCAAGAATAATAACTAACTGCAGACTTGTCATCTACCAAAATTAATTATTTGATGATCTCATATCCGCGTCGGATAATATATATATACACGATAGAATCAAACGTTTTCTCTGTTCAAAATTTTTTGGTTCCAATTCATCTGTCCGTAGTGCTGAGGTAGAGGGAGCAGCTGCTGTTGTGGTTGAGAAGAATAAGAAGTCAAAGCCGCCTCACCGCTCGCCTGAGGTTGATGGACTGAACGCGGCGCGGCCATGCTCTGATGGTATATACCACCAAACGAACTGTGCCCTGCTTGATGCGCTTGTGGAATGCTGTACAACATATTCGTCTGCACAGCTGATGGATCGTGTAATGCATGCAAATCCTCGTTCTAGTAACAAATTAACAGCCTCACTATCAAACCATGATTTTCAAAAGCATTGTAATAGTAATGCATATCAAGCAATTACAGACCTGTTTGATTGTGGAGTAGATCTTCTTATCCTTTAGCTCTGCTCCTGCAATATCATCATTGTTGGAAGTCCGAGATGGCAGAGCACCAGTGGAGCCATAACCCAGTCCGGGTGCTCCATATGAGCCATAGCCAGAAGAGATTCCGTAGTGGGTCATGTTTCCAACTACGTTTCCCGGCTTGTAAGATGGCAGGACGGGGAGTTTAACACCCGGAGCAGCAGCTGTTGGTGGCATGTAAATGTTGCCGGCTGAAGGTTGATGAGGGAACCCGCTGTGGCTCAGCAACTGGTGCGCGTGCTGGGGTGGCATATACAGCTGTGAATAGTAAGGATTGTATGGTATGTAATTGGTAGGATATGTTTGGCGGAGGTAAGGATACATCTGTGGTGGTGATACAGCAGCAATAGAGCTCTGAGTAGTTCCTCTTGGTTGAGTCATAGATGGAGTTGAAGATGCTGATGGAACCATTGAATTTCCTCCCTAGATAAAATATAAACAGAGAAGAATGATGTCAAACATGCAAAATAAGCTACTCTGATGAGTATTCATGCCAATCAGATATTAATGATGATCTAAAATGACAACACAACATGCCTGTGTTTCAAGTTGCACAGAAGGAGGTATGAGATTCAGACCGTAGTCTGATGTAGTAGGGGGAGCGGGTGGATTGTGAGATCCTCCTACCGGTTGCAGGACCTCCTGCTTTGACTGGTCATATCTCAGAGACAAAACATTTTCTTTTGATGATTTTAAGTTTACGAGCACATGGGGTGGAGAAGGGGGGCGATCCGGATAGTCGCTGCATCCAGATATCGAGGATGAAGACTGAGGCCTGCACCCAACAATGATTATAAATGTCATTTGCTATTTAACCTCAGACTGCAGTTGATATGTATTCCAGCTTACATTACTGAAGGTTCCGTGGAAACTTCAATATTGGTGCCACTTGATTCATCCGATGGACCGGAGCCACTGCTCTCTCCTAGAAAAGACTCCAGACTTCCAAACATGAAAGAATTTTTGAAAGCTTCAGGTACATGAAGATGATTTGGGAAAATCACAGATTGTCTAGCCGAATGTAGCTTAATATCAACTTCTGAAGTAGTTAGCTCCGCACTAGGATCCTCCACAGTAGGAAGAGAATGAAGATTAGCTTCTGATGAAACAACCACAGCTTCAGACATCTCTGGGACATAATTGTGGCAGAATAAGTCAATAATAAACAGAAAGCAGATCACACAGGCTGCAGTCTTGTTTAATTCTTTCTTAAAGCCAATTAGAACCAGATGAGCACGCATTAGTAGGTAAGAGTCTTTCATCTTTCAAAAGGAAGCATGCCATCTATTAGTTTAAAATAAACACTTGTTTCCGAGTGCTTACTGTCAAGGGATCAAGGCAATATAAAGGACATAATAGCATGTGGTTATCATAAGCAATGCTGACACAGCTTTAATCAGTATAGACCAATTAGTAGAGCTTGATAGCTATATACTACCTCCTATCAGACCCTCTTTACTGACATACCTTTAGAAGGAGAGTTATCCTGTTGAACTAAGCAAGTTTCTTCATTACCCTTGGCAGCAGCAGCAGTGGGGTGAGTAGTTGAAGATGGCGGTGTTGAAGATTCAGACTGACTACTTCCAATTCCCTTGTATTCTATAGGCTGTGTCTCACTAGTCATGTCGACAGATCCTGTGGCTACTTGGCCAAATGTCACATTGTGAACAACAGTCATTCTGCTGTCTTCAAGGAGATTACCACTAATTTCAGCAGCATTACGCTGATTACCCGTCTCACGCTGAATTATACCAACAGATCCAGGGTTCCGTGGATTGAGCGATGGCACTAAGACAGGATCTGTTGCAGAAGAGTACAAGCCAACACTGTTCCCAACATGACTACATTTTGGCTTCAAACTTCCACCTGGTGTTCTAGCAATTGCTGCTGTGGAGGCAATGGTAGGTGTCGAAGTAGGAGTGGGGCCGGGATCTATATTTGCAAATTGCTTCAATGAAATAGCCCGCAGAGATGGCAATCTTTTGGACGTACCATCACAAACAGTTTTAGTCTCTTTGGCGGCACCTTTGATATTTTGCTCAGCTATTTGAGAGTTCCATTCATGGATTGGGCTTCCATTGTATGCAGCACTTTTGGAACTAAATAATCATTCCACCAACTGGTAAGCCCGTGTAAATAAATAAATCAGAATAGCATGAGAATCAAGAAAATAGCTGATGATAAGAATTTTTACCCTGTTATAGCAGGTGCATTACTGCTTTCTTTGTGCACAACTGCCACTGAAGATTTAGAATCTCTCCCCATAGGACTACTGTGAGAAATTTCTTTACAAACATTTGGTTGTCTCCCACCTACAACATCTGAAAAGTTTTAACATAGGCAATGCAAGATTAAATAGGTGTTGAAAGATAAAATTGATATAACCCCATGATCAAGAGTGAATACACGATTTGATCAAATAATATATCTTGAACAGTGGCATCCACCCTATATCTTCTAAAAATATTTATGAGGACCTGGACAAAAACACAATTAGATTAACAACAGAGAATCTTGAAAGACTACTGATCACTTCAAAAACTAAACTCTAGCATACTAATTCATAGCATGCTGGCTCCAGTTAAGTCGTATACAGAAGGTTCACAAAGAATAATATTTTTCTCAAAAATCTTATGGAAGTATACTAGCTTCAATTTACGGACCATGCAAACAGGGATTCGAGATAGACATAGACATGTACTCTTCCATCTCTGCACAACAAATTTTATATCCCACACTAAGCATCAGAACAGTGAAATTTTGACTGCTCTGGTGCAATATACCCTAGTAAAGAATTAAATAATCAATAGGAATACAATCTTCAGCTTGTTAAAGAGCCATGGCCCAACATGAAAATGAAGTAACCAAGTCTTTCTAAGAATTTCTTTATGGCATATCTAGGACAGAATGATCACCCTAAAACATTCTAACAAAATTTACAAAGCCAGCAAGGTGGGGAAGTCATTTAGGGAGAGAGACAAGTAGATAGTTTCCCATCCTATATTAAAAGGAGCAAGAAACTTTAAATTGTGAGGAAACACATCAAAATTATTTATGCAGACCAGTTTTCAATCTTTAGGCAACTCGGAAGGTATACCAGCAGTATGATACGAAGAGTTATGGTTTCCACCACCCCTAGTCCCTCGCCGCTGCTTGCAAAAGAGTCACATGGAAAGAAAAAACAAAATCAGTACTAACTCCCTATTTGAGAAAAGCCAGACATCTGAAGAAGCTGTAGAAAATGGAACATGCCCAATGAACTCAGATACCACTTTCCTCCGATCACGTTTCCTCTTAACCTCATGAAATGTATCTGCAGAAAAAGAATAGCAAATATTGCCTGAATGCAGTAGACTAGAACCAAATTGAGTACATGATTAATTCTCATGTACACATCCATTATAATCACATCATATAAAACAACTTTTACAACGGAGAAGCTTGTTTTCTAGCCAGATGACTACATAGTTGTTTTAGATTCCAAATTCCACATTTAGGAGGATGGGATATTCTTAATTTAGGCAATTTTATTCAATTTTTTCAATCCACGCCATACAATTAGAACTTTGATCAATATCTCTCAGCTGGTAGTCGACAAAATTGATTTAAATATCCAAAAATTATAACTTTGAACAATCCCTTTCAGCTGATAATCGAAAAAACTGATTTAAATATCCATTGCACCAGGGACTATATATAACATGCATATATCCTATTTAACAATAGAAAGAAATAGAATAGAAGATGAATGAAGGCGAATGTGCATGGGATATACCAAGATAGAGGAGTTTCTGAGCGGTTTCATTGGGATCCATGTTGCACTCTTTGAGCATCGCGTAGATGTCTTCATCGCTGTGTTGCCCGGCAATCTCCTTGATATCCTCAATCGTCCTTCGCAGACTGTCGGAAATCGAAACCCTAGAAAACCCGCTCATCGTCTCCCAATTGTTGTTTTTCACAAATAATCAACAATTGATTAAAATATAATTCATATATCGTAAAAGTAGATGAGAAACGTAATGCATGCAGGCGATTTTATGTCAGGCATGAACTGATACCGGATAACGGTGAACGGAGATTGTGGTGTGTTTGCTTGGCGTATAAGGTGGCAAGTTTTCTTTATATTATTTATCCCCCTTTTTCTGGGATTTTTTCAATAAAAAATGATAATTACCGAGCCCCTTTTCACAATTTATGTGCATTTAACTGGTGAAAAACAGAGCTACAAATTGAATGGTTGAACTATTAGAGCACGATCACAAGGGTTGGATTTAATTTGGTGCGAGATCTGCAATATCGTGGTGCAATAATCTCCACTAATTTGCATTAAATTAGTTAATTAGCACCAAAAGGGATAATTATACTATTATTAATGTATAATTTATGAATGCATTTACATTTCTACCTTTCCGTTTTCAGCCACAACTTCATTTTTTAGCTACGACGTTATCATCCTCATTTTCAGCCACAACACCTCTAACGCAGTCAAAAAATTTCAACCTCATTTTCAACCACAACTCCATTTTTTTCATTTCATCATTTATTATTATTCTTTAATTTTGATATATTTATTTAAATTTTGATATTTGTAAAATAAAATAAATAAATAAAAATTATAAAATTACTTAATAAAAAATTAAAAATTACATTAATTAAAAACAAAAAAAATACATAAATTTAAATCCTAAATTGCTAAATCTAAAAAAATACATATTTTAAAATTCTAAATTACTAGGTTAAAATCTTAAATTACTTAATTTAAACAAAATTATGATTAAATTCAAAAGTTAAATTAAAATCCTAAATTACTTAATTTAGACAAAATTATGATTAAATCTCTAAGTTACATTTAAATCTAAAATTACTTAATTTAAACAAAATTATTATTAAAACGCCAAGTTAAATGGGGTAGCCCAAGTAACACAACATAAACGCAATTAGCTTTGATAAATCTGGGCCTTTCAAATTAATGTAGCAGCCCACATTTCTAAAAAACATGTTTGCTTAAAATGAAAATAGGAAAAAAATAAAATAAAGAAAAAGACACCCAAACTTCTCAACACCAACATTGTTTCTTCTTCTCCATTCTACTTCTCAGTAAAAAATTAAAATTAAAAAAAAGTTTGCAGCCGCCGCTAGGGCTGCTTATTCGGTTCACCGGTTATCGGTTATCCGCTAACCTAACAGTAGTTGGTCGGTTATTGGTTTGGTATCAGTTACTAAGTTTTGGTTATCGGTTATAACCGATAACACATCAGTATAACCGGTATAATCAATTAATACTAGAGTTATTTTAAATTGAATATTAAAATTTACATATCAATTCAAAAACTTATAATTAAAATAAATGCACTTTGTATATTGGCCGAACCCATTGTTAGGCCATTCCCAACAAAGATTCGGGGCCTTAGGGATTTGTCGTTGAGCCCATCCAATTAAGTAAATTTGTTTATTTTCTTTTCTCCCTTTTTACAACTATTATTCTCATACTCTGTCTACTCTATTTTCGATGTGGCGATAGCAATGAGACGAAATATACCTTCATACCCGCTTTTATTTTATATTGCATGACATAAGCAAACATCACCATCTCTTTAAATTTTGTAGGAAACTGTCAGAAAATATTTACAACGCTTCCCACCCATCGAAATAAATATACAGTAGCCTTTATTTCTCGCTTGAGTTCTTGCATTCAAACTAGATTATGATCCATCCAACCTTCATGAATCGGAGTTTGGAGTCCCAAAATAACAATATAAATAGAAAATGAGAATGGGGTTGTAGACCCTATAAGGAGTTGTTGCTAAAGCTAGAAGAAAAATAAAAAAGATAGAGAGAGGCGAGACATTGGGTGAATAAATTGGACCTCTCCACCTTGCTACTCACTACAAAAAAACTTCAAAACAACGACGGACGTAACGACGGACTATGCACGGTCGCCCAACGACGACGGACCAACGACGGAAAAAAGACGCAATCTTTAACAACTAAACCAACGACGGATTGACGACGGACCGCGGCGGGAATACTTCGCGCCATCCTTAACGACGGTATCGACGACGGACCGGCCGTCGTTACAATCGACGACGGACTTTGTTCCGTCGTTAACGACGTTCACGACTGTATCGACGACGGAACACCCGTCGTTAAGGCCAACGACGGACGTGTATCCGTCGTTAGAATCGTTTTCAAATTTTATCCGAATATCTGAATATTCGCCGACGGACGCGAATCAGTCGTTGAGTGCTTTTAATTATCGCCGACGGACCGCCTACTAAGTTGTCCGTCGTTAAGATCGACGACGGACGTGTATCCGTCGTTAGAATCTTTTAAAAATTTTATCCGGATTCCGAATAATCGCCGACCGACGTGAATCCGTCGTTGAATGTTTTTATTTATTGCCGACGGACCGCCGACTGAGTAGTCCGTCGGCGATTAACTGATATGAAATTGGGTATTAGCCCTAATTTCATTTCAGTTTAACGCCTCTTCTCGCTCAAGCCGCTTCGCCCGTCCGCTCACGCCGCTCCGCCGCCCGTTCACGCGTCGTCCTGCTCATGGTCGCTCAGCCCGTTGACGCGTCGTCCCACTCACGGTCGCTCAGCCTCGTCCCGCCCGCTCACGTCGCTCCGCCGCCGACGCCGCACCACAGCTGCTGCTTAGGTCAGTAAATCAGTAAATTCTGTTTTCTGTTTCCTGTTTTCTGTTTTGTAGTGTGTTTTGGCGTGAGTGTATTGAGCCTTTGAGTAAATTCTGTTTTCTGTTTGCTTTGGTGTTTTCTGTTTGTTTTGACGCCGATGCCGCACCACAACATAATTGTTTTCTGTTTGTTTTGACGCCGACGCCGCACCACAACATAATTGTTTTCTGTTTGTTTTGACGTGACGTGAGTAAATTCTGTTTTCTATTTTCTGGTTGCTTTGGTGTTGGGTTGATATAGATTGTATTGAGCCTTTGAGTTGTCGAAATGTGGATTAGTGAAACTAATAATTATCTCATCTTTAGGAAGTTTGGTGAATCAATCTTGGTGCTGCCTCTAGAACAGAGAGTTGAGAATCAGTGTATGCTGCCTCTAAGCTAGAACAGAGAGTTGAGAATCAGTGTATGTATCGCTGTTGAGGTTGGTTTTTCATCAGATTTTTGTACCTATTGCTTATATTGAATTCCATATGTTGAAGCTATGCTTTTATATATTCTTTTTGGGCGTGTAATTTCCATATGTTGAAGCTATGCTTTTATTGAATTTCCAAAAAAAATGGTTAAGTTGGTGAAGCTATGCTTTGAATTTTGGTTTTAGATTCAAGTAAAATTGCATGATTGTTTAACAGTATATACTGTATATTTGTTGTAAAGAAAGAAATAATGTTTAGTTAGTTAATTGCATGAGATTACCTTATAAACTAATGTTTAGTTAGTAAAAAAATAATCATAACAAGTGTGACTGCAAATTTGGGTGTATCATGTATGACATCTTTCAATAAAGTGGTCAAAATTGGCTAAAGGATTTGGGCTCTCAAATATGAACATGTACTAAAGGCCTACTTCTGTTTTTAGTGAGTTTAGTTAGATTTCATTACAAATTAAGGTAATAGATAAATAAAAGAAAAGCAGTCGGCTGCACAAAAAATGTGTAACTAGCTTCATTTTAAAATTTCATGACCATTGATTAAATAGCATCACACGATTTATTTAATTACGTGAAGTGAAACCGAAAGTTTTTGTTCGCGTATAAATGAATTGTGCCATGTGAATTAAATTAATCAATGACCAAAAGATTAAGGAAGCGCCGAATTTGCTAAAAATTTAATAATTGAATCTTAATTGCAATAATTCAAAAAACTTGGACGAATTTACAGCAATGTCCAAACTCTGGTATTCAATTAGCAAATATATCTTTTTTCTATTTGTATGTTCAAAATGACAATTAGTACAACATATTTCAGCTGTTTTCATAAATAAGGCCCTATTTTAGCTTCGGATTAGAGTTATCCTAATATTTAGCTATTGTTAATTTTACAGGAAATTTTCGATTATTCTCTCACTAACTTTTGTACTCTAATTAACTCTGGAATATGTATTTATGGGAATGGATATATTGACTAAGTAGTGATTTCATAATCAAGAAGCACATAGGTACACCTCCAACTAAATTGAGTGTGCTATATATTTCTATTTCTTTTTATAACTTTATTTTTTCTCTTTTTGAGAATTAATTGAAACAATACCTTTGTCCCAAAGAATTACCAGCAACATGATTTTGGACCCACTTTTTATTTGAATACAAGTCTAGATTCTTGTGTCTTAGAATAACCAACGATGGGACACACTTCCAGGTATCAATCCTCTCTCCTTTTTTAAAAAAAAAAAAATTTATCTCATCTCTTTATGTCGAGAAAAATTAATTAAAAGCAAAAAAGACGATGGACCCTTAATTATCTAACTGATTATTCTTGAAATGTCAGTAAGTGACAAATTAAAGCACGCTCAACAACTAATAAGCATTTACCATATCTAAATAACTTATTATACTTTTCATTCCAATTTTGGAGTTTGTATCGAATCCCATCACAAATTTAATAAAAATATAATTCAATGTAGACTAATCACTTAATGGCCTCAATTTAGGAATAAGGTTCGTTGAATAATGTATAATTGCTCTTCTTTCTAAGCTTTTTTTTTTTTTTTTTGTGTCCATGGAATGTTGATGTTTAATTCCTCTTTACGACTTATGAGATTATAATTTACAGTCTGCGAAACGGTAAATTGTGATTTTTCCGAAACTCAAATCAAATAGCTAAATAACCCTCTCATAAGTCATAAGCCATTATCTGTTGATGCAATGCAAATTATGCAATCAAATAGTTTGTACAGTATCTTTGTTGACATTAATTTGTATGTTGATGGTCTCAAGCCTTTTTATCAAGTGTTAAACACAGTGAATTTACTGAGGTCCTACATTTATATATGTATAAATATAGGTGTCATTACGTGTGTGATCGGATTGAATAATACAAAAAACAGAAAAACTTGAAAAATCAAAACACTCCAACTGTAGACGTCCCTTATATAAAAAGGAGAGAGTTGCGTTGTGTTAAGTTAGACCACGTCTTCCCCATTAATCATTATATTGTTTTTTGTTTATATGCCTTGAATCACAACTACTTATAATATTCACACACACTATGATTATCACATTTTTCTACAGTTTCTGAAGGTACCGTGAAATACATTAGCACAATGTGTTATTTGCCAGGGGAGTTCAAAATTTGGTTAAAATGCAATTTGGTTTGGTTTATGGTTTAAAAAAATATAATTTAATTTATATATTTAAAAAATTATGATTACAGTTTAAATTTGATTTTTTTTTTTTAAATAAAAACCAAACTATTGAAGCGTCTTTTGTTATGTGAGGTAGATGATTGATTCTTACTTACCAGTTGCCACTATCCATTAAGTTAGATAATTTCACTATTAATTTTTTATTTTCATCACTACACGCTACTATTTATTATTATCATTATTTTTTAACAATATTTAAGTTGTTTTGTTGGTATTGTGACAAAAGTCGAATTTCTTGGTTATTTGCTAAAACTGTAATTCTTAGATTCAGTTTATTTATGTCTTAGAATTATTTTTCAATGTATTCATATTTTTTTAATTAAATTCAATTAATTCGCAAACCAAATCGCACCAAAATGTATTAATATAGTATGATTTCAATGTTATGTAGCTTTATTTTTTAGCTTGATTTCAACACTAATACAATTTTATTTTATTTTTAGCTTGATTTCAATACTAATACAATTCATATTTTTAGTATTTCGATACTAATACAATTCATATTTTTTAGCTTGATTTCAATACTAATATAATTTAATTTGATTTTTAAAATTCATTAAATTGTATTTTGCGATTTAATTTGATTTTGGTATCAAACAATACCAAACCAAACTGCAAACATGCTTAGTAATTTCTATGTGCAAAAAGACTAGCACACAATTAAATTAGTTAATGTAGGGGAATATTGATTACTTATTTCAAATTCGGTTTATTGACAGACTCTTGGAGATCTTCTCCAAATAATTCTACCATGGAAAAATCCTACTAATTAATGTGATTAAAATCTGATTACTATAATTAGAGTAGATTATTGTTATAACAGCGGATTTTATCTACTTATTTTTTGTGGGGGGACCCTACACAAAACCACACTTGATGCAAAATAAAACATTCTCCTAAACATCATTTCGGTTATTGCATCCTTTTTTGCACACTTATGATACATTTGTTACTTGACAAATTTCAACAAGAAATTGTCAAAGTATGTGGTATATCATAAGACTTTAATTTTGTATTGTTAGTTATCATTCATTGCACAAACGAACGTAGTATATAAAGGGGTTCATTATTATTTGTAGTCTCAACTTCGAGAGAATATTATTTTATAGCTTTAACTATGAAAAATATTTTTAAATAATCTTGATACTGCTCCATAATTTAATTTATGTTCTGGAGTCATTTTCCGATGCTGAATATGTGACTAGGACGATCAATTTATCGATGTGAATTTTTTTCTCACATCACGACCCAAAACGACGTTGTTTCTACGCTGATTAATCTGAAATGCATTTCATAAAGAACTGACATCATTTTGGATCGTGTTGTTAATAAAATACACGTCAATAAGTTGACTCTCCTAGTCATATTTTCGGCGCCAGACTATGACTTCATACCATAATTCAAATTACGAAACAAAGTTCAAACTATTTAAAATATTTTATATAGTTAAGATTATAAAATAAAATTCCCTCAAAACTACATGCTATAAATTATAGTAGAACTTGTCGTGCCATTAACCATGAGTGTCTTACTATTCGACAAAGTTTCACATAATGAACTGAAAAGTAAATGAGAAGACAGTACTACCCGAAAGGAACTAATAATGCAGTGGTTTGCTAGAATTATTTGACATTAATTAATTAGTCAATATCGTTGAAGTTTAGCACAACTTTTTTCTTTATGCATTTTCTAACTTAAGTAGTTAAGTTGAGGCATCATGAGACTTTTATTAGCGAGAGGTCTTAGGTTCAATTCCGTTTGCGTGCAGATATTAATCCACCTTGTATAGTGTAGTGATTACATCTACGTGAAATGTAATCTTTTCCATCTTGTATGATGATATAATAGTCTCGTTTACGTATAGTGTAATATCTTAATTGATATATATCTTCATATATACATCCCTATATATATATAACTGTCGAAAAGTTGTTACTGATGGGCCTTGATGTTTGAAAATATATGTCATATCCAAAACCCACAGAAAATGATTAAATATATATTAGTAATATTGAAATGTCACACTGCACATCTAAGAAAACATCTTAATATTGGAATTCCCTACTAAAAAAAACATCTTAATATTAAAATCGCATAACATTAATACTAAATTATGAAATGAAGCAACGCTTTTTTAAGTACAAGAACAGGCATGCATACAGCATACTATACAAACTTATGCCATCACTTGCCTTAATGTGCTTATAATATATAGACCAATCATCTATGTCCAAATTATTACCTAATATAATCACTGTCACTACCTAATGTAAATAGTGCTTTCTTGCAATTAATCTGCATTGATTTGTAAACCTCACCTTTTTTGCTCTACCTAGTTTAGGTTTAGATTAGTGAGGTTAATCTAACATTCCAGCATTAATAATATTAATCAAGTTGATTTGCTACATAAATTAGGTCAAGTTTAGACGATTTGAGCACAATCATAAATCGGGATGTTGAGTTTTTAATTAAAAGCAATGATTTACCATTTATTGTATTTGATGAATTCTTAGTATTTATATTTGGAATTGGAAACAGGCATATTGAGCCCTCGAACTTTTATTTCTGGTTTTGGTTCGCTTTTATTCCTAAACAAAATATTTTTTTTTATCATGAATATTATTATTAAATTATCATCCTATTTCAACCAACAATTTATTTATTGCATTTTATAGAATATTATAATGAACCCCCGAAAATAGAAATAATTGTTAGAAAACATTAATGGAGAGAAAAAGGGCTTGAAATTAGTGTCTCTCACGAAATAAAGGTAAGTCAACAACATGTAGAAATTACTTTAGACTTTAGTAGCAACGGTGCTACGTGAGATTCTATTGTTTAGCAATAGTTTATACTTTTATTAATGATCATTAGTCATAGCTACAGACTTCATTTTCTTAATCTTTCAATGGAGATATATTGGTAGCAACTTTTTAAAAATACAGTTTATATCGATGAATTAGTTCATCATATCATGTATAGGTTATATATATATATATATATTCACTTATACAGTTATATCTGATTCACTTATAATTATAAAAAAAATCATGTTGTAATTGAAAATATTGGTTCAAGTTTTACAAAAAAAATTACCATCAGCCCCAATTTGTATGGATAATCAAACTAATTGTGTATCGACCAAAGCAGGGACATTTTGTGGACAAAATCAGATGTGCTTATTTGTATTGGAGTAGCAATCACACTTAGAGAAGAATCATAATCTTATCCCCAACTACTGCTTTTTAAAGTCTGTGGACCTAATTTCAAGTAGTAATTAAACACCACAAATTTATTTATATAAAAGAAATCTCGATCAATTAGAAACATCTATTTGAACCTATTATGTTCGAATATCACATTGATTTTTGGCCATTTTAATATGGGGAAACAATTTTGTAGCTCTAAAATCTATTTATGGCCCTTTAACCCCACCTTAGTAAGTAATGAAATGTGCTACTTTCCATTAATTTACACCATTAGTTGATTTTGTGAAAGACGCCATTAATTGATTTAACATAGTGTAAAATAATATTTAGACTAGAGTTAATGGGTGATTCTAGCTTTATACATATAGTAAAAGGATATTTTATCTATATATATATATATATATAGTATTTATGATTTTAATACTCCTATACAAAAAAATTCATGTAACAGTGCTATTTATACTGTTACATGGTTTACATAGCTACAATTTCATATTACATTGGCTACTATAGAATGTCACCTCTTTAAACCATTTAGTCTGTTACTTCTTATTATATGCCTAGGGACGAAAAAAGGAATGACAAATTTGACAAGGATAGTGCTTTTCATACATAATATGTTTACACATAATAGGTTATTTTTTAGTAATTTTATAAAATTAGTGATTAAGTTCCCATTAATGCTAATTCAATAAAATAGTAGTTTACTTGAATACCCTTAGCCGAGATTGACGAATAGATTGACAAAATTGGAAATTCAAAATTATAACTAAATATTTTTCCATTATAACTGAATATTCTTCCAAGTTCACATAATATCTATATGATATGTGTGTGTGATATATTAGCATTGAAAAAATTAATTTTCTATTTTTAATATATTAGCATCAAAAAAAAAAAAAAGTAGTCGTGTGTGATAAAATTTGACTGACTAGTCACTGCAATCTTGTTGCTGATTTATATCCATTTCCTTACACAGGCGGTATATTAGTATTTTTCATGTATAATCTATACATAATATTAGACAAAATTTTCATAAACACTAGAAAACTATGATATACTTGAAAATATGATAGTAAGAAAATATTACTTATCCATTGAAGATGGTTAAACTAATTACTTAACACATTGTTTAGTATGTATGCTGAAAGTGCAGTGCAATCAAATTTAAAGTAACCAATAAGGCTTTAGGAACAACTGATAATACTAACAATTAAATGTAATTAAAGCACTAAATATTAAATTATTTCTTCTATAAATTATAGTATATGCTTTAGGCCATACAAAGCACATGGGCTGTGCGTTTTGGAGGTGTTCATAATTAGAAAACAAAAACGAATTCTGGCTTTCTAGTCTCACTACTAGACAGGGAAAGCCGAAACTTCCAAGGTTCAAAACAATTGCTGAAAGCCCACATCAAAGTCACGATAATAAATGTGTAACATTATTAACTACAGTTAATACTGATGCACATCGACAAACAAGATAAAATTAATATTTTAATATTTAACCCTTACTCAGAGGGGAAAACCAGTCTTGATATTTAGCATGGGGATACATATGTAGATACTTCAATAGCATAAAGTCAAATTCAGCAAAACAGGATTATCAAAATATCAAAGGAAGGTAACCTTCCATAAACAAATTTACTTCTACCGAATTTTACCCATTTCCTAACAAAACAGATCAAACATCATAAAGACCAAATTCAAGCGACAGCCTCTACTGCAACTAGAATACAACAAAAACAGAACATCATTCAAGCTCCGGCCTTCTGTTTCTTTGGCAGGCGGTAAGCTCCAACCACGCAAGCATGATCTCGCTCAAAAGGTTCCAGAGTAACTTGTTCGGCAGGTTTGAATTGTTCAGCCTGCAATTTCTTTACTTCTTGGGCAAAGACGGCCTCAGCAGGAACCGTCGAATCTATGCAGTTAGCCTGAAGAGTATAGTATATGTATAGCGATGCATTAGCTATCAGAAACAATGGTAAGCTTTATTGATTCTTATTTGTAAGCTAAAAGATATTAGAGGAAATCAGCTATACACACCTTGATTGATATGACAAAATGGCCTCCAGCTTTTAGGAAATACGAAGCATTTAGAGCCAAAATTCTAGCCTGTTACGGGATGAAGAAATCAAACAAATTGGCAAAGTAGACATCCAACACACAAATCTTCTAAAGCTCAAATGACCTCAAATATACATGTAAAACATGCTGCAAGAAATTAAGTGTCCATGTGTGCTGCGATGCACCACATTTCTTACCCTATCAAGGGTTACCCCTCAGTGAAGGCCAAATATATAAATTCTCTTTGATAGGGAGACATTATATCCATGGGGCACTCTCAATCAAGGTATTGATATAAACAAGATTTCTATGCAGACTGCTTACAACTAAGAAACTACTAGAGGGGGGGGGGAATACATGTTTGGGTCACAACCAAGCCAAAAACTAAAAACAGAGCAATAAAATTTCAACTAAACTCAAATGGAAAAAAAGAATAAACAAAAAAATATTAAATTCAAAAATGCATCAGAAGCTCGGTTTTACATCATCCAAGAGGTCTTGAAGGGGAATCCGAGTAAATCATCCTTTGCTCACATCAATTGATGAAATATAACAAGAATGAAAACAACTTAAACCAGAAAGGAAAATGTGAAAATAAAATATCAGTGAACATTAGAAACAATTAGTAATATATATACACATAATAATTTTATATATACTAGTAATATATATAGACATAATAATTTTATATATACTATAAAAAACTGAAGTAAGAATATAGATGAAATGGATATTATCTTGAAACTAAAGATCAAGTTCTAACAATAGATGGTTAGCACGAGCCAAATCAATACCTAATTAATAGGAAAAAATAACAAATCAGAAAGCAAACCTGGTCAGGCTGAGCAACATCAGAGAAAATGACATCAACCATGCCAACAAGCATTCTATACTTAGCCGGATGCCTTGCATCCTCAATGATGGGGATAACATTGGTTCGTTTCTTAGCCATGTTAACTAAATCTCTACCACTTCTGTGAGAAAACTCAACAGCATAAACCACACCCTCCTACCAAAACAAAAACAACAACAAACTTCAAAAAACCAAACAAATGAAAGCAACAATTAGTCACAGCTGCTAAAGGGGAAGCTACTCACAGGACCAACAAGGTCAGAAACGTGAGAAACAGTTGTTCCGGAAGCAGCACCAAGGTAAAGAACACGTGCACCAGGTTTCTTCATCCAATCAAAAACAAATGTATAATAAGAACTCAACTAAAATTGACGAATGCGCATTAAAAATAACATTTTTGATAAACTCACAATCCAAATATTGTCGACTCCACCGAGAATTGCAGCGGCCAACTTCGAACGGAAGGGATTCCATACTCTGTATTCAACCTTGGTTCCATCCTCGTTCTGGTAATAAAACGTCACATATATAAAATTAAACAAAAAAATTAGAAATAGCTCCGATTGAATTGTTAAAATAGCATTACTATCAAATCAACACGATACCTGAACGGAAACCCTCTTCTCGTTGTAGACGGCTTCACCAGGCACTAGATTTTTCGTGCAGAGAGCATCCTCTTTCCCCTTAGCAATAAAAACACCGTCGTGTCTGTGTGGCTCAACCACAACCTTACTTCCTCCTTTCATTCCTGGTCCTCCTCTTCCACCTCTGCCGCCTCGTCCGCCTCTACCGCCGGCGCCTCTGCCGCCCCCTCTGCCACCACCACGCTTCATTCCGCTACTTCTGCCGCCAAAGTCGCCGCCTCTCCCTCCGCTTCTCCCAAATCCACCTCGTCCGCCACTTCTCCCGCCGCCATCTCCTCGGCCGCCCCTAAAGCCTCCGCGCCCTGCAAAAAGATTAAATTGTTTTCAACTTATTTAATTACTCGATAAATTTTGTTAATACATACAAAAAAATGTGGGAGAATAGTAGTGTACCTCCTCGGGTTGGTGTTGTTGCAACCATGACTGCTACTTGGGCGCTTGAGAGAATATGAGAGCAACGGTATTAGGGTTTATCAGAGTAGGCGGGCATATGTAAAATGTTTACTTCGATTTATAGAGAAATGTGAAGATGTGTTTTTAGGGTTTAGGGTTTTCGGGAGTTTGTATATTTCCGCATCAAGCCCCTTAGTTTAGCTATTTAGTAGTTTGGCCCCAATAATTCTTAATTGGCCGATCATAATTCATATGGTATTCGCAACGGGCCGGAAAAACTAGGCCACATCGCGGTCCAAGCGCGAGAAGCGGCCCATCCCGCACGTCTCTCGACCAACGAGAGGCTGCCACGTGGTTCGATGATCGAATTTTTTTATTTCTTTTTTTATTTTTCTTCTTCTAATTGTACTATTCTCTTTTTTTTCTTCCCCTTCTCCCCTTTTATAAATATTTATTTTCTTTTATATTTTATTTCATCTCAATTCATCTTCACCTATTCTTCCAATCTCATCTTTCATCGTATATTTCTTCATACAACAAAACATGGATACACACAATCCACTCAATATTAACCCAAGATTGCACGCTCAATTCTTGCTATATTGCTATAACTATGGCGTTGACCAAAAGAATCCAAACACATTTCCAACTTCTTACATGTCACAAACTCAAACAATCCAAACACAACCTTCTTTTTTCATTTTTTATTTTTCCTCTTCCAACGACATTCTTCTTTTTATTTTTATTTTTCTTTTATTTTTCCATTCTCATCTTCTATAAATATCTGTTTCCCTTCAGATTTCATTTCATTTCAATTTATAGTCATCTATTCTTCCAATTCTTGTCTTTCATCGTATATTTCTTCATACAACAAAAAATTGATCCACACAATCCACTCAATATCGACGCAAGATCGCACGACTATGGCGTCGACCCAAAGAATCCAAAAACATTCCAACTTCTTACATGCCACAAACCCAAACAATCCAAACACAACCTTTGCTTAAAACCCCTATATCATCCATTCACGGGATCCAATTCAAGTCCACTTGGGCTCTCGGGGATCCATCCCAGTGACGGCGACATAGAAGAAGTGGAAGAGTTTGCGGGATCCAATGCGACGACATGCCGAATTAAGTATCCCCTCGGGGAGACAAAGACAATGGCCAGACTATACGTCGGCATCTCCAAACATCCCATCATTGGCAACCAGCAAACTAATAAAGTTTTCTAAGAGAAGATCGTTCATGCATACAATTACAAAATGAAATATCCCAAGGTACTCACGCAAGATTATTAACACCTCCGAAGACAATGGGCTCGAGTGCAGCAAGACATTTAAAATCCACTTACTACATCAACAACTTAAAGAAAGTATGGCCGACAGTATAAGCATAGAGTATCTTTGAAAAGAGGCGTTTCGAGCCTTTTATAAGGATCAACCCGAGCAATTCAAGTACGAGAAAGTGTGAGACATTGTGAATGACCATCCCAAGTTTTGTGACGGTGTTGATAGTGATCCGAAGATAACAAAGTTCTTCACCTCCGGTCAATACTCAACCAATTGTGACGACGAAGACACCCCAACTCCCGAGTCGGGGTCGAGTGATAGTTGTTCGATTGGGCAAAAAATGGCAAATAGAAGGCGAAAGAAAATATGACGGCCACAACGAGAAGTGGAGTCGAGGGTGCAACATAATTTTCGGAAATGGCCTATTGGATTCGATGAGTGAAGCATTGACGTTGAACTATACTACAAAGCGTTGTCCAAAAACACGTCAAGAATAACCGAGACCCAACGTCAAAAATACGATCAATTTGTCGAAACCATTGGAGGCCAATTAGAATTTTTCTTATTTGTATTTTTTATCGCAATTGTGTAGTTTTTTTTATTTTTATGTATTTTTTATTTCAATTATGTAATTTTGAATTTTTTATTATGTAACTTTAAAATTGTAATTATATATATTAATTTTAGAAATATTTTAATCTAAATAAATATATGAAATTGAACATTAATAAAAAAAATAATGAATTAAGAAAATAAATGATGAGACCATGAATAGTTAAAGTTTGGCATGTAGGTTTGTGTGTATGGTTTGGCCTGAGAAACTGATATGATACATAAATAGCATAATTATAGCCATAATTTGTGGTTTGCATTGTGAATGCCCTTATAATTTGGACTTTGGGTGAACATATGTAACTTTTTGAAATTAATAATATGAATATAAATAAGGTTAATTGTTTTAATATATTCGATCGAATTTGCAGTTATGATATAATTTTGAAATGTATACTTTAGGTTGCAATTATAACATCCACTATATTGTCCTTAAAAACGCAATTAATAAATATTTTTTTTTATGATTCCAATGTAGTGCATTACAAAATTATAGTCCATGAATTTTGCTAGTCGATTTCGCCTTTATTTAATTTTGAAACGAGATAATACCTTTTTTCTTTTTACTGCGATCACTAATTTGGATTGGCAAATACTCGGTTATTAGCAACAGAATGAATGACACTCAAAATTTTCATGTCAACCGTATATTTAGTAAATGCAGACTATGCAGTATTAAGATACGTGAAGTCTCATAGGCCGAGCGATTAATCATGATAATCCATTTATATTCACGTAATATATTTATATTTTTAATGTCATCTGATATTTAAATAATCTTATTATATAAAGGTGTTATATTTAAAAAACAAAAAACGTGTGTACCCCTACCCTAGTTGTATGAATTTAAAATATAAGACAACGTACACTAGTATACTTTATACATATATACTAATATATTTTATTTATTTAATAATGCGAGGTTTAGCTGTTGTAAACCTAAATAAATAGCTAAATTGATTTAGTTGTTGTAAACCTAAATGAATAGATAAATTTCAAATATGTTCAAAGTTTATGGTACGAATTTTTGCTAGAATCGTAATTCCATTTGAAATCAAGTTAATCAACATTCCCGTTAAATTAGGAATAGTCATTCCCCCAACCCATGATATTAGTCATTCATTTCCTATAATTATTCATTTTCTACCTTTATTTCATTATATCCTCGTTCAATTCCATCACACCAAGCATGACCTTAATGATATTAAAAGAAGTTGTACATTAATAATCTCTTAGTCTCGAAAATCTTATTACCAAATTCCACAAGCGGGTTTTATGCTCAGGGATAAAGGCCCAGAGTAATGCTTCCATAATTCCACCATATTGGAGATAAGATTCGATGTTTCACTTTTCATGTCTCATACATCTTGTTTCATCCTTAAATTAATTATTTTAATGGATTTATTATAAAAATAAAATATATTATAATAATACATCATAATTATTATTTATTTTAAAATTTGGAAATTTAAAAAATTATATACCCTACTTTTGAATTTTTCAATTCTAATAATCAATTTTTATTTAATAAAGTTATAATAAATTCTAAAAATTAATTATATAACTTAATTTTGTGCAATAAATTTTGATAATTAGTACAAAATTCAACTAAAGCATATAAAATTGAAATTAAAAAAATAAAAGAAATGTGTAAAAAAATGACAATGGTACGTACATAAAATAAGATATAAAAAGGGAACCTGTGAATTTTATCATTTTAGTAATTGCAGCACCAGCATATGATGATGTGGAAATAGCAAAACCATTTTCGACTCGATAAAAATTATTTGGATATTTATTTATTCGTTTAATCGGCTATGGAGAATGAGCAGACAAAAGTAATGTGGAAATGTGGCTTTTATTGGGCTCATGGCTGCGACATGAATTATATGGGATTGGGCCTGAATATTTTTGTTTGAACATTGGGCTTAAATTTTTAAGGATTGATAGTGGGTTCTACTTTTCTCCGTTAGGGGCACCAGGCAAAATGTAATCATTATTATCTTCATAATTTTTGAACTACAATATATATCCACGTTTTCCTAATAAGAAAAGCATTATGAGGTTATTTGTTTGGCACGTGTTTTATATTAGGAAAGTAATCATATTTCAAATTTTCAAATTCCTATTTTTAGGTGATTTTTTTATCTAACGAACAAGGTAATAAGAATCGTGAAATTAAGGAAACTAGTACAACATTTCGGGATTTTTAGAGCATGCGCAATGCAGCTCGCTGGCTCATCCCACAGTAGCGAGACGGTCGCAAGCCGCACTGCAGAGGCGGCTAAGGGTCGAGCATCTATTTCCCAAGCGAAAGTCAGCGAGACATTATGCGTGTGTATTGTTTCTTATGCATTTGTGTGCTTTGTGTTTTATTTAATTCTTTTTCTTTTATTATGGAAGGAATAGAGAAGGGATAGGGTTGTGGATGTTATTTATTGAGTAAGAGATATGGTAAAAAATGGTATGGAGCCCATGAATATTTGAAGGGAATGGATGATGAAGGATAAGATGGTAGATTGTCTTATAACTTTTCCTTTTCTAATTTTTCTAATTTTAGGAATCTTAAGTACTTGTGTATGTAATACTATTTTTATTATATTATTAAAATATAAACTAGTATAATAATAATAATAATAATAATAATAATAATAATAATAATAATAATAATAATAATAATAATAATAATAATAAT
>JAYDZE010112705.1:0-23677 GCA_034509125.1 Monilaria moniliformis
ATTAATTAAAACCAGCAGCAGGTTTAAATTAATTAATGGATATTAGAATCTTAAACACGGGAAATAAATTAATTAAAACGGAAGCCCGAATTTTTCGTAATTTGGATTTGGATGGGTAAGCCAATATTAATTTCTATAGTTGTACAAATTAATTTTCTATTGAGCTTATATTAAATTGGAGCTCAATTTAATTAGTAAAGCCCAACAGGGAGGCCCAGTCAAAATTTTCTTGGATCTCTAACCTGGCCCATTATAACTCTATATATAGGACAAAAGGAACGAAGAGAACTAACTTTCACCTAAACCTAGCTAGCAATTTCGAAAATACACTAGCACACACACTACATAATTTTCGAATTTTGCTACGTTTTAAACCTAGTTCTTCGTTCTCTTCATTCTCTTTCAAGTCCTATAGGTTTGATAGGTATGATGCTTTAATTGGTAAAAGAATTTCTTATGTTATCCTAGTAGATCAGGGGAAGGGGATTCATTCAACGGAATATTTAAAACCCCAACATAAAACATAAACAAAAGAGAGAGAAAATCAACACCCTAAATCACATTCCATTTTGACTAACACTTGCAGCTCTTGAAATAAGATTTAAAACTTTAAACAAGCATATTACGAAACTAGAAATGAGATCTACCCTAAGTAAGATTAGATCCACAGACAAGCAAGCAAATAAAAGGGTTTAAGAGATCGAAAATATGCCTTAACAAAGATTTTGGCTAGATTGAAAGCTACTAAAAACCATTGCGATTCATGTTAAACTACCAGTTCAATAGCTAAGATAAAAAAAAGTCAGATCCAACAAAAGCCCAAACTTAATAGTATGCCACAAGCCACAAATTTAAAGAAAAGACAAGCTAGAATTCTTAAACAAGCTAGAGCATTCTAATAGTAGCAAGACTTTTAAAACCCAAAACACCAAAAGTGCGGACTAGTTCTTCTCCCTCTGTTCTATCCCATGACAGATATGGTGTTATTTTCATGTCCTCCGAATTGGACACGTTTACCTTTGCTAGCAGCTGGTGGTACCACCTCACTGTTGTCTGTCGGGACCACTTTGTCCTGTCAGTGCTGTCCTGGCTCGACCTTTAAAGTGGGCAGTTCTGCACTCCTTCAGCAGTTCATGTGCACACTTGCTTATCTGCTCATTTTCTTCTTCTTTTCATGTGTCTTTCTCAGTCATTCCTTTACCTTACACCCATCTCTTACTTCTTCCAATTCTCTGCACCAAGTCACTCTTTTACTGTAGATAATGTGTTCATTTATAGCTCAATCTACCTGTAATTCTAGCAACAATTGACACTTATCACCTTCGTTCTCTTAGGATATCATACAAATAAACATACCTAAGTTCTAGATTCCAATTTAGTTGGATCTTTCTCCAACACATGTGTTGGACAGCCCCACACTCTGACATGTGCTAGACTAGACTTACGTCCAGTCCACAACTCATGTGGTTTTGTTGATACTGATTTTGATGGTAAGTTATTTAGCATGTCGGCTGCTATTTCCAGCGCATATCCCCAAAACGAAATGGATAGCTGAGCATAACTCATGATTGATCGAACCATCTCTAGGAGTGCTCGATTTTTCCTTTTTGCCACGCCATTCTGCTGAGATGTGCCAGGCGAGGTCAATTGGGATTGGATTCCTACCTTTGACAAGTAGTCCAAAAACTCATTGCTAAGATATTCGCCTCCACGGTCAGACCGTAGACACTTGATTGTTTTACTATGAAGCGTCTCTACAAATGCTCTGAATTCTTTGAACTTTTCAATGTATTCTGACTTGTAGCGCATCAAATAAACGAATCCTTGTTACGAATAATCATCAATAAAAGTGATGAAGTATTGTAAACCTCCTCTAGCTTGAGTTGGCATTGGACCACATACATCAAAATGAATAAGTTCTAGTACTTCCTTGGATTTATATCCTTTATTTTTAAAAGGTCGTTCGGTCATCTTACCTTCCAAGCAGGATTCACAGGTTATAAAAAAGTTCTAGAGTTAGATCCTTAAGTGAACCTTAATCCACCAACCTTTGGATCCTTCTAGGATTGGCATGTCCAAGTCTTGAATGCCATAAGTACGTTTCATTAATTCCATCGAAACAGACTTTCTCTTTCTTGAGAAAGTTGATGCGTTATTAATTTGTGAGTGTTGTGAATTTACTATGGTATATAAATTATTTTGCATTGTACCACGACAAATAGTGTACTTCATCACAAGGATTAAAATAAATTACAACATTTTTACATTCGATGAAATTATCCAAACCGGATAATCATAAAATAAATCTAGAAAATTTCATAAAATAAATCTAGAAAATTTGATTAAATCTAAAAAAGATTTAACAAATCTTAACAACCTAGATTTAAAATAACAAATCTTATCTAAAAGATAAGATATTATCATATCTAAAGATATGATATGATAATTGATAGATTTTCCAAATATATCCATATTGTTTAGATTAGATTTGATTAGGATGAAAGATTTGACCTAACAAACTTTCACCCTAATCTAACCTAATCCACCGCCAGCCGCTGCACGCCGCCACCGCTTGCCGCCGCTCCCACTACTCGGACAAGATTGGGCGAAACCATGCTAAATGGGTCTGGACAAGCCGTGGCATGCCGCCACAAGCCGCTTGCTTCTCGGACGTTCACATGGCGCACGCCCATCGCCCAAAATGGCTGCCCCATCGCGCGCCTACCTTGGGTGCTGAAGCGTGAAGTCGCTTGACCAGGTGCCAAGAGCTGCCGAGAAAACTCGGCCAGCCTCGCCCCGCTCGCCAGCCCGATGCCACACACTTGCTCGCCAGCTTCCTTCCAAGAAATGTGCCGAGAAGCCTCAGCCAGCACTGCCGCATGGCGAGCGCGCGATTTGCGCGATCGCACCCACTTGCGCTATCCGCCCGCCCGATGTCTGGCATCTGCAAGCACTGCGCGCCCGACACCCAGTGCCCACACGCTCGCCTAGGCGTTGCCGAGAGCTGCCAAGACACTCGCCCAGCCATGCGCACTCGCCCTACACACGCGCGCGTTAGCTTCCGGCCCGACGCTGCCTATGGTTTCTTAGGCTGGCGCGCGAGATCTGCCAAAGGCAGTTCTCGATCTTGCCCAGCTCGGACCATGCGTCTAGTTCGCTGCGCTAAGTTGCTGAGGGACTACAGGCAGTGCCTGCCGAAGCACAAAGCACCTCTTAGTCATTAAATACCACTGCCCAAGATATCAGGATTCTTGGGCTATGAAAAGCCTGCACCTTTTGATAAATCAAAGCATTGCATAATCAATAACGTATGGTAAATGTTACATACAAAGATTAAGAAATAAATATCACCGAGACCTCGTCTTTCAGTAATCACCAAGAAAGACTTATCTCATGTAAACGTTTTGGACTGACATTGCAACCTTTCGCGATAGATTGTCTAAGTCTATATATGTTGTGAAACATAGTTTTTCTTTTTGCAAGAAACCGACTGAGGAACCTTCAATGATAACCAGATCACCACTCAGTCTATAATGCAAATGACTTAGACATATTTTCTTAATCATAATGAATTATAAGAAAAATAATATAAAAAGAAAATCAATGTGATAAAATAATAATCTTCTCATAAATTGGGAATTAAGGTTTTACAAGTACCAAGCAGCATAAATCTTGGTTTTCAGTATGTCATGATGGTTGTACAAAGATTATATCATGATTTCCTTAATCTTCAACCGAAATTAATGGTTGTAATCTGGCCTAATCAAACTTCTTCACACTTAAGGCATGCTTTCCCTCAAGCATAAGTTAGCTTAAACTGGCTGGATTACGGACATTAAGGATTATAATCCCCCGACTCAAAAAATTAAGTGAAAAGACTCAAGAAAACACGAAAATGCAAAAATGAAAACACAGACTCAAGAAAAAAAATCACCAGCATAGAGAAAAGACTTAAGAAAACACGAAAACGTGATAAGGAATATACAGACTCAAGAAAAAAAATCACCATCATATATGTATTTTAACGAGAAAACTAGGCAGTTGACATAAGGTAAATTAGGTTAACAGTTAGAGTCAAGAGCTGACTTAGAGTAATGCATGGTTCTCTCATCTCAATGCTTCTCAGGTAAATTCCCTCATGAAGTTCTTCTTTAGGCAGAATTCAAAATATTTCTCGGTTAAGTCATGGCTCAAAGAGGTATTTATTATTAGGACATAATGGGGCTAAGGAGTTTATCATTCATAGGTTTGGCCCTAATTGTCCTAGGTTGATTGACTTGATTCCGACAATATTTCGCTGGGGATATTCATCGTTATCTGGACAATTTAAAGGTGTTCAAGTATAAGGTTTCTTTTTTCTTGCTTCATAGCAATTTTATCTTCTCTTCACTTTGTGTTTTTCTAATCTTTATTGCAATTTTTGCTCTTTATAGCTTATCCCCCCAATTTTTTGCACATTTACCCAGCCCAGTTTATCAGTGCTTTGATTGTCTCTTGTATATTTCTGAGCTAGAGAACGAATATGATTCAGGTTCAATCAATGCTTCTAGGGTTATTTACTTAGGTAATGATTCGAAAGAATTTAGGCTCAAATGGTTACCCTATGCCTCTTATCATACTCCATTTTTCTTAACCTTGAAATGTCTAAATTCTGCTTCTATCTACTAACTCTCAGAAAAAAATAGTGTGGAGGCTGGTCCACTTGGGCTTAAATCTTTCTTTTGAGTGGGTAATGCATTATTTAAGGTAGTCTGTCACACTCTAATTAATCAGATTTCTCAACCAAATCATCATGTACCCAATTAACTGCCTAGTTTATTGGTGGTTATGCTTAGTGATGACTAACAAGGCCAGCGAACAATTCACCCTCTTCACACTTAGACGAAACAAAGCAAGGCCAATGTGCGGAATAAAACGGTCTGCTAGACAAAAACAAACAACAACAAATAACAAAGACTCAATGACACTACAACAAAAAGAAAAAAAAAGAAGAAAAATAAAATAAAACTCGGGGGGACTGATGCCATGTTGCCGGTTGTGCCTGCTTCGGCGCGCAGGTGTAGACTTAGATTAGTTTGGTTTGTTGAGATCGATTATGGCTTGAGTTCCTTCTTCTTCTTCTGCTTGTACACTCTTCGTTGGGCTAGTGGGTGGTGTTGTTTCATCTCCTCTCTTGTGGCTCTTTTTGGTGGTACAGGCGGCTTCTGGATCATGGTCCACACATCTATTGTAAAAATTCATAAATTTTTCTTCTTGAAGTGAATCACGTCTTCCAAACTCTTAAGTTGCTTCCTTTGCTGTGCCAATTGTTCATCCATTCCATTCATCCTCTTTACCAATTTGCCCATATTTATGTCCATCAGCTCGGGAACTTGCGCATCCTGCATAACGGTGCTAGGCGCAACGTTTGAGGATATGATGGTCTCTCCTAGAGTATAAAATTGAGCTGATCCATTGCGCACTGTCAATACCAGCGTACCTCGCAAACAATTCGAATCAAAGTTAGACGGAGGTGGACACAATTAAGACACAATTCTTCCGTAATTCGAACATAAATTCTTTGAAATATAAGCACTTAATACATACGAGAGAGTCATATTTTAGGTAGGATGTGAAAAAATTAGCTTCATTTGATAGGCCAACCAAAATCTGAGGTCTATTTTAATTCTTTGATGCATGCACCAAGTTAGCTATTGTTCAGCAAGGGACAGTTGGTTAAAGCAAGTGGTTTGGCCTAACAAATTATATGCTAAATAGATTTGGCACATACGCAAAATGGGATCAGCATAATGGTGGGCACGGGATTGAGTTGCTTTAAAGGGCCCGGCCGCAGGGTGAGTTAAGGCTGACCAAGAAGCCTGCTGGTTGAACGGTAATGAATACCGATTCGGCACTCCTTTTTTTGTAGCCTGGAACTCGCATTCCTTGGCCTCATCAATAGACACGATTCCTAACCACACATTCCATTCTAGAAAAGACATCTCGTGATACTTACCAAATAGCTTAAAGGTAATAGAAATTTCCTCCAAAACAACATTCGTAGTAAATTCAAACAGATTGAAAAATTAGTCGGCTAAGATCCTAAGGACATCAACAACAGGCATATCCAACAACAAAACACCTCTTTACAATTTAAGGTACTTAAAGTTGCAAGATCAAGATGTTGTCCCGCCCGATACTCCTTATCAAGTCGGGCGGTTATCTTTGTCGTGACCGTGGGGTCGGGGTTAGTTTTGATCTGGGCTATGAAGTCCAAATTCTCCACTCTCTTCTTGCAAAACTTCCTCACTCTGCTCTGGGCAGATTTAGCCAAAGACACGTCGTCTTCAGATTCTGCAGTTAATTCTCTCGAGAAAGTGGCGTCGGAGGATTCTGACGACTCGTCTTGGTTCGAGCCTCATTCTTTTAGCTCCTCCAGGAAAACCAACTTCATGGGAGCCTTTCCCTTTCATACTCGTTCAGCCTATTGTTGTGTTGGGCTTGGCATCTCTTATGCCATGGCTTGCTTAGGTTGGTTTGCAACTTGTGCCTGTAGGCTAGTCTCATTTCTTGCTTGCTACCCCTTCTTATATTTGTCCGGTTGGGTAGCCTTTTCTCGGAACTTGGCTTGGGAGAAAGTCTTGAAACGATCTCCGATCCCTTCCCGGCTTTCTTTTAGCTTCCTTGTTTTGGTGCCATTTTCCTAATTTTGGTGTTTAATGTTTGTGGAGGTGGGTTTTCTTTGGAATTGCAGAGAGTGAATTTCAACTCACTTTCGGTGTTGAGTGTGGAAGTGAATAAGTGAAATGGGAATACGACAATTTAAAAGATGGAGTCAGGGCACCCGTTAGGCTGGTTTGTTAGCCGTTTCTGTGCATTAAGGCTGCAGATACAACTCAGCTTCTACAGGATCCACCCGTATCTCACCTCCTAGCCGTTGATCTTTTACTTGATTTGGCATGTGAAGTTTTTTCTGTGGCGAGGACTCACTTTCCTCATTTTGAATTTCACTCTGACTGAAGCCTAACGGCTCTTTTACGCTGCCACGTGGCTTTCACTGCTTGCATGGACGAATCTGCACAAGTTAAAAGGGAAAAAGGTAGAAAACTAAAGGAAAATAACTTAGGAAAAATAAAGAAAATTAACTACTATGTTCAATTCCCTCGATGCTTTATGCTACTTTTGATATGGGATGCTTCAACTGGCCAACATAAGGCTCTGAGCTTCTTCTGATTTTATTTATTGAGTGGACCATGTATAATGGAATTTCTTACACAATACACGCATCAGCTGCCCTAAGGAAAGGTTTCAATCTCTGGCCATTGACTACAAATGGCTCTGCTTTCTTTTCCATTTCCTTTCCACTTTGACTTCAACTTCCCAGTCATTAACCTCGACCTGGAGTGGAAAATGAGTATCAACTGGCCAGCGTGAAACTCCTTCTTTCGAATATTTTTATCATGCCATAGCTTCATCTTATCCTTGTACCACACCGATGTATCATAGGTCTCCAAGCGTATTTTCTCTAATTCTTGAAGTTGGAGCTTCCTTTGATCCTCACACTTGCCACTTTCCATGTTAACTTTCCTGACAACCCAGTATGCCTTGTGCTCTAGCTCGATCGGTAGGTGACACATCTTTCCAAACACCAAACGATAAGGTGGCATTCCTATTTATGCAGTTCGATATGCCCAGAGTGCATCATCGAGCTTCATACTCCAATCTTTTCTTGAGACTCCTATGATTTTTTCAATGATATTCTTGATCTCACGGTTCAACACTTCAGCTTGACCATTTGCTTGGAGATGGTATGGACTGGACAGTTTATGGTACACTAAATACTTTTCAAGTAGGTCTTCAGTCTGTCTATTGTAAAAATGCGTTCCTTGATCACTGATTACCGCCCTTGGGATTCCATATCAACTAAATATAGTGATTGAAGGAACATCGCTAGATCCTTTACTTCGTTGGTCCGAGTAGCCTTTGCTTCCACCCACTTTGATACGTAATCTACGATAAGTAATTTATAGCTATTCCAATAGGAACTTAGGAACAGCCCCATGAAATCCATTCATCATACATCGGACACTTCACACACTATTACAGGCATCTAGGGCATCTGATCTGTCCTAGAGATGTCTCCCATCATTTGACACTTCTCACATTGCTTGCAAATTAGTTGTACATCACGGTGTAAACTGGGCCAGTAAAACCTGCTATCCATTATTTTCCGTGTTATCTTCCTTGCTCCAAAATGGCCTCCACATGCATAAGAGTGACAACACTCATTTGTTCACTCTCTAGGACGCATCTCCGAATAACCTAGTCCGCCCCCACCTTCCATAGATAGGGGTCATCCCACAAGTAGTACTTGCTTTCACTTTTCAACTTCATCCTTTTGACTTTGTTGAGAAGTTCGATAGGCAGCAGCTGGCCAATTGATAGGTAGTTGACTAGATCCGCGTACCATGGCTTTCCTATCGTGTTCTCCTTTTTTGGGTTACTCTGGGTTTGATCACCTTCATCTTCTCTTAAACTCTCTTGATTGACCATAAGCATGTGTTCTTCAAGGAAATCTTCCTGGATGAGTTGTTCATTTCATTTGTTAATCAGCCTACTAAGGTGTTCTGCCACCTTGTTCTCAACTTCCTTCTTGTCTTTGATCTCTACATCGAACTCTTGTAATAGAAACACCCGCCATATCAGTCTAGGCTTCGACTCCTTATTACCCAGCAAGTATTTGAGTGTTGAGTGATCGGTATACACCACAATATTCGAACCTAGCAAATACGGCCAGAACTTTTCAAAAGCAAATATTACGGCCAAGAGCTCATTCTCTATTGTATCGTAGTTTCTCTGGGCTTGATTTAGGGTCTTGGAAGAGAAATATATAACATGGCTTTCTTTTCCTACCTTCTAGCCCAAGACAGCTCCAACGGCATAGTCACTCACATCACACATAGGTCAAAAGGTAGACTCCAGTCTGGCCCTTGAATGACCGGTGCGCTGGTCAGCTTATACCTTAATGCTTCAAACGATGCTAGGCAATGTTCGTCGAACTCAAACGGAACATAATTTTATAGAAGTCGAGTTAGTGGCCGAGCAATGCGGGTAAAAACTTTGATAAACCTTCGGTAGAACCCCGTATGACCTAAAAATCCTCGAACGTCTCTTTAATTTGTTGGGTAGGGTAGTTGGGAGATAGCCTCTACCTTTTCTTGTTTACTCTGATTCATTCTTCGGACACTAAGTGTCCTAACACTATTTTTTCATTCCCAATAAAATGACATTTTTCGTAGTTCAAAACCAAATTCCTTTTCTCACATCTAGCCAAAACTGCATCCAAATGATGTAGACATCTCTCGAACTTCTCTCCATAAACGGTGAAATTGTCCATGAAGATCTCCATGCATTCTTCGATCATATCTGAAAAGATACTTATTATGCACCTCTGGAAGGTCCCAAAGCATTGCACAATCCAAACGACATTCTCCGGTAGGCATACGTTCCAAATGGGCAGGTGAAGGTGGTTTTTTCTTGATCATCAGGATTCACAAAAATTTGTAAGTAACCACTATACCCATCCAAGAAACCAAAGAACTTCTTTCTAGCCAATCTTTCTAGCATCGATGAAAGGCATGAGGAAATTATTTTTGCTAGGTGCGGCATTCAACTTGAGGTAGTCAATACATATACGCCAGCCACTTACTAGGCATGTTGGTACTAGCTCATTGCGCTCATTTGCCACCACTTGAATTCTTGACTTCTTGGGCACCATGTCTATCGGGCTTACCCACTTACTATCCGAGATAGGGTAAATGATACCCATATCTAACAGCTTCAAAATCTCCTTAGGCACTGCTTCTCGCATGGGGTTTGTCATCGTCCTCCAGGTGTATATAGTGCATAAATATGTCGGGGTTGATTCCCACCAGATCAGCTAGTGTCTACCCGATGGCCTTCTTGTGCTTGCTTAACACTTAGATCAGTTGCTCCTCTTGCTCCAAATTTCACTTGCTATTAATGATCACTAGATGAGTCTCCTTCAGTGCAAGGTACACATATTTCAACTCTTGCGGAAGAGGTTTGAGCTCCAAGATTGAATGTTTTTTCTCTTTCACTGTTGTGTCTACTTGAGGCTGGCAACTAGGCAGTTTGTCAGTCCCCTCCTTGGTGTCAGGCTTCGTCACGGTACAAAGCCTTAAGATTTTAGCTTCAATCTCTTGGTCAGTAAGTGCTTGTGCATTCAACAATTTTCTCATCCCTTTGGCCTCTAATTGAGATGAGATCTTGAAATACTTCTCATTGCTCATTTGCAAAAATTCAGTCTGAATGTGGTCTTGGACTAATAGGTCAATAGCATCCACAGACTGAGCATTTTCATTGTTCATTGGTCTTTTCATAGCCTTATCAATATTGAAAGTGTACTTATCGCCATGATAATCCAAACAAATTGTTCCATCAAACATATTAATTATTTTTTTTACAGTCCTAAAAAATGGTCTTCCTAACATGAAACCACTGGAATCACCATGTGTAGTTTCATTCATTTTTATCACATAGAATTCCGCTAGCTATAAAAACTCATGCACTTTCACTAAGACATTTTCTAGCATTCCCTCTGGATATATGCACGTTTTATCTGCCAATTAAATAACTATCCTAGTCTTAATCAACTCCACTCAAGTCAGGTTATTATACATGGACAACGGCATGACATTTATTGAAGCTCCTAAATCACACATAGCATGCTCAATAAAAACATCCCCTATCACTATGGGCAGTGAGAACGTACCTGGATCCGCGCTCTTCAGTGGAGGGTTTTTCTGGATAATTGCCGACACATTCTTTCTGATAACGATGTTTCTTTCTCCCTTGGATTTTCCAGCGATGAAGTCTTTGACAAACTTCCCAAGAGGTAGAATTCTCAAGGCTTGGAGTAGGGAAAGATTGATCTCGAGCTTGCTGAATATCGTCATGAAGTCGACTGGGTCCTCGTTTGGCTTCATCTTGAATTTCATTTTGGTTCTCGGGGACTAGTAAACTAGGCAGCTGATGGCTCTCCACATCACTTTCTTTTGACTTCTTTGGGAGGTCTCTTCCTTTTAGACCCTCTAACTCCAATCAGGATCTCAATGTAATCTTGTTCACATTCTCCCTGTGCGGTTATTGGACTTGGACAGGGATTCTACCTTCATTTCCTCTCAACTCATGCATTGCTACTGCCAACTAGGTCATTTGCCTTGTCAGGGACTCCAGGCTAGCCTTTTGCTCTTTCTGGACATCTTGGACTTTATGCACACCATAATTGTTTGATTGGAGATTGTTTTGTATGATTTTTTATGAATTTATAAGTTCTCCCATCATATCCTCAAGGAGGGTGGTCGGTATGGTTGATGTTGATGGGGAACTAGGTGATTTAGCTAGTCTTGAAAAGGAGGGTGGTTATTCCAGGCTTGGTTGTTTTGATTTGGCTGAATTTGTTGATTCGGTTGATTTGGCTCTTCCCACCTGAAGTTGGGGTAGTCTCTCCATCCTGGGTTGTATGTAGGTGCAAATGGTCCCTTCTTTAGCCTTGATTAGGCCAGTTGCCGATAGCATTAGTTTGAGTTATTGCATCTATTTCCTTCATTTTGTAGTAAGGCGATGTGTGACTTTCCGTCCCGCATGCTGCTCCTCATACACCCTTGTTGCATCAACCAAACTTTGAATCAGTTGTCTTGCTTCACTAACTCTTCTTGTTGAGAAACCTCCTCCCCTTGAGGAGTTGGCCAAATTCTTTGATTCCATAGTCATTCCTTGATAAAAATATTGAAGTAGATCACCTTCGGATATTTTGTGATTTGGGCAGCTATCCATAGGCCTTTTGAATCTGCCCCAGTACGTATTCAAGGACTTGTCGAATCCTTGTTGAACTCCAAAAATTTCCTTCTTTAGTGCATTGGTTTTTGTAGCTGGGAAGAAATACTAAAAAAATATTCTTCATCTACGGCCAAGTTTTGATGGAATCGGGCAGCAAGCTGGTGAACCAAGCATTTGCCTCGCCCAGTAGAACGAATGGCAACACGGCTAGGTGAAATCGCTCTTTGGTCACCCCTCCTGGGCTCTTTTGTATGCTACATATCTTAATAAATTCATTCAAAAGGTTATATGGATCTTCATTCTTCTTCCCGTAAAAATTGGGAAGCACATTTAACAATGATAGCTTGATCTCGATGGGTGGCGTGCATTCAGGAAACTTTATGGAAATCAGGGGATCGTCCGTCAGATGACAAGCAAGGTCCTCCAGGCAGGGATCTTTGTCTCAATCTGCCATTCTTCCGTTGGAATTCGTCACTAGGTTCGGGACCAGCACTAACTCTTCTTCTTCTTCTTCTTCAGATGCTGAACCTTCGGATAGAGCACCGTACAACCCGGCTTTTTCCTTGATTAAATCCTGTGCTGTTTTCAGCCTCTTCTCGGTTCTTTCAATTTCAGGATCAAAAAGCAATCATAGACGGGAAGACCTGCTCATAAACTGAAAGGAGGGAAAAAGAAAAAGAAAAAAGGAAAAATAGATTAGAAGAGATATTTACACAAAACACACTTCAAACAACAAACTACGCCAATCCCCGACAACGGCACCATTTGATGCGGATTGTCCGGATGAGCTCGTGCTGTCGTTGAGAACAAGCCAGTTCCTTCAAAGATATTTTGTATTTCCCCACTCTCTTACTTACTACAATTAGTATGGGTAAGTAGGGGATATCGTTCCCACAAGGATTGGTTACCTACCTAGTTTGAATGTATATTTTGGTGGTTAGCGATGCCGCCATGCATGTTTTTTGAAATGGGAAACTACCTATTTAAGAAGCAAAGGTTTTCTACTTATTAACTCTAATTAAGCTTTAACTAACATGTTCAAGAGAATTAAACTACACTCAAGGACGAACTAAATTTCTGAAAAGTTAAACAAATATGAAAAGCTTGACTCTCACGTGCAGTAGGTGGTACTCTAATAACAGTACTACGTACTAAAGCTGAAACAAACATAACAAACATCTCCCTTTTACGGATCTTGCATGCAGGGCGTGTGGTCCCCCTTTACACTTGGCATGAAACTTACTGCAGTAATGGGACGTACGACTCATGACCACTCTTACTCAACCCCTCTGTCCCTTCCAAACCATATAGCTTAGAATCAAAAGTTATGGAGTCGCTGGACTGGAATTCCGGTAGGGTTCATTTACTGAATAAACTTAAAGTGTTGAAAGTAACACTACTAAACTGCCTAACTTACGGGTGCTAATCCTACCTATCTAAACTACTCTATACGCATGTAAGGAAATATAAGACATCGAAATATTTAATATTAACATTGAACATACTCGGATAATAAACATAGAATCCTACTTTACTCATGATTTTCAACAACAATAATTAGCAAAACAAGATTAACTACTAGCATTCAAAGTACTTGGAAAATAAGCATTCAAGTTCAGCTTACAACTTCTTTTAACTACAAACTGAAAGAAATAAACAATGAGGAACCGAAGGTGTTTCAAATGAACAATTCTTCACAGGTTACTGCAATGGAAGGACTTAGGAATCCGGCGACTAAGGATCGGAGCTTGGCAAAAATTGAGGACTGAGGTGATTCTTCGGGAACTTCAATGGCATCTCTCTCGTGCTCTTCATCTTTCTCATAAGAATCCCAACACTTATGAAATTTTTGGTCTCTCCTAAGTTGGCTTCTCCTTTTGTTTTTATACCAGCTCTTAGGGTTTCGTACGAGACTTATTCCTGTGTCCGTGCCTTCACAATCCCCATTCTGTTCCGAGGCTAGCATCCTCAAGTATAGTCTTCTCAAAGTGTTTTCGCGTCTGATCCTGCCTTCCGTTGATGTCACTTAGCCAGCTTGCTGGTCTTTAATGCCTTGTGACTTCCATTCTCCAACTTCCACCACCACCACTTGTGCTCAGTTCCAGCCTAATTCTCAGCATTCCCTACTTCCATACACCAAATACACACCTTTTATGTAGATTAAATAATGATTTCCTTAACTTTCAACCAAAATTAATTGTCGTAATCTGGCCTGATCAGTTTTGTGAAGGACTTTCCACGAAAGCCTCCCCTTTGAACCACCTTGTGAAAAAGAATGTTCCTTTTAAATGGGGAAAATAACAAGAACTTGCTTTCAGCACGTAGAAAAACGATCTCACTCATGCTCCATTGCTTACTTTGCCTAATTTTGCTAAGGCTTTTGAACTTGCGTGATGCGAGTGGAGTTGGGATTGGGGGTGTCTTGATGTAAGATGGTTGACCTATAGCTTATTTCTCCAAAAAATTAAACCAAGCTCAACTGAACTACCCCACTTATGATAAGGAGTTGTATGCTATCACTAGGTCACTTGAAAATTGGCAACATTATTTGATTCATAAGGAGTTTTATATACGCACCGACCACGAGTCTATCAAGTTTCTTAGTGATCAACTTAAGCTTGATAATAGGCATACTAAGTGGAGTACCTTTCTTGAATCTTTCCCTTATGTCATTAGGTATAAGAAGGGTAAGGACAATGTGGTGGCCAATGAAATGTCACGAAAACCTAATCGTTCAATCTTGTGCCGAAAAGAAACCCATTTGTCCATTTGAATTGAGAAAATATGTGGTTGCAATGTGTTTTTTCAAGTTTGTCTTCTTTGAATTAATTAAGGACCTCTATGAAAATGATAATGATTTTCCTTCTATTTTTGCTACTTGTTATAAAGGGTCCTTGGATAAATTCTTCAAACGTGATGGGTTCCTTTTCAAGAAAAATTGTGTGTGCGTCCCTTCATGTTCTCTATGTGAAATACTTGTTAGGGAATCTCATAATGGGGGGGAGGGGTTGATGGGGCATTTTGGTGTTGCCAAAACTTATGACATTTTGGGTAAACATTTCTATTAGCCAAAAATAAAAAAAGTTGTTGAAAGAGTGTGTGCATCATGCCTAGAATGTAGGCAAGCTAAGTCCAAGTCACATAACTTTGGCCTTTACACTCCTTTGCGTACCCATAGGTTGACATTTCTATGGATTTTGTGCTTGGATTGCCTACCTCCCAAAGAGGTAAGATAGCTTTTTTATTGTTGAGGATAGATTCTCCAAGATTTGCCATTTTATTCCATGTAGAAAGGCAAATAATGTCAAGCATATAGCCGGCGTGTTCTTTACAAGGTTGTGAGGTTGCATGGAGTGACACGTACGATTGTGAGTGATAGAGATGTCAAGTTCCATAGTTACTTTTGAAAAAGCTTGTGGGGAAAATTGGGTATGAAATCTTGTTTTCTACTACCATCCTGCCCCAAACAGATGGGATAATCGAGGTTGTGAATTGGACTCTAGGTGTTTTACTTAGGGCCTTGTTAGTAAGAACAAGAAGTATTGTTAGTCTTGTGTGCCTATTGTCGAATTTAGTTACAATTGCATTCTTCATTGTACTACTAATTTATCGCCTTTTGAGGTTGTGTATGGCTTTAATCCACTAACCCTATGGACTTATGTACTTTGGAATTACCTTCGACACTTCTTTGTGATGTAGATGGTGGCATGGTGCCAACAAGGGTAAATTTGTACTTGACATTCATCAACAAGTCCAATTTAACATTCAACAGAAGAATGATCACTTTGCAACAATAGCCAACAAGAATCACAATGAGATAATCTTTTGACCCGGTGATTGGCTATGGGTACATTTTTGCAAGATTCATTTTCCCGAAAAAGTGAAGTCCAAGCTTGACCCAAGAGGGGATGGTCCCAAAGAAGAAGGGGATGATGTGATCATGAGTAATCCACATCAAGCATGGCATCAAGAGACATATATGTTGGTAGACATTGGGAGACCGAGGACAAGAGCAATGACGAGAAGGATGAAGAAAGCATTAAACCACTTGATCTGAAGGCTTACGATGCAAGAAAAGCCCAAGATTCATTGCTCGGAGCAAATGAGCCAACTGGAGGCACCGCAGGTTGTACTCGGACCGTGTGGCAACTTTCCCAGAGGAAACGGTCTGTGTGCGAGTTCGAAAAGGAAACAGGGCGCCCCACCATAGGTCACAGACATACGGTGTGGGATCTAGTTTTCTCTAACACAGACCATTTGCCGAGGCGACCTTCGTCGTTGCCTCCAAACGGTCTGTTTGGGAGGCTCGTCTTTCGTATACAAACTGTTAACACCTTCAGAATGTTAACTTCCATCCCTTGTACTTGTTTTTCCCTCTTTTGCACTCTCTTTTCCAACAAACTCTAGTACTATTTTAAAAGGGGATTAGGATGTTATTTCTTTTGGTTTAAACATGTCCAACACCCTTTTATTTCTTTTTAAAATGGTTAGACTTTCATTTTTGTAACTTACACATGAATAAATATTGAAAACCTCCATGAGAGTTTGCTCCCTTTTGTTAGAGCTTTATCCTTGAATTCCATGCTTGTGGAGCTTTGCAAGGGCTTGTCCTAGTACAAGTAGCTAATGATTTCCTTCATCGTTTTGGTTGAGGTTTTTGGTCCTAGGAAGATGTCTTGTTCACAAACACGTCTCCATCTCTTCAAATCCTCCAACCTCTTCCTTTTGGTTCAACTTTTTGTGGGCTGAATCCACCCAATCATTTTTCTTCTTTTGTTTTGATTCTTGCGATAGCAAATCTTAGGGTTTCTATGATTTCATGGTGGATTCACATCAGAGAGGGTCCACATGTCGACGAGTGGGCAAGTGGCGTAGAATCGGGGTCGAAGCGCACTAAGCACACTTCGAGCGGCCACTACTCAACAAGCGGTGGCAAATGGTCCAGCGAGTGAGAGTGAGTGATGAGCTTCCAGTCGAGTAGGCGCCATCCAATGAGAACGAAGGCAGCGAAGGGCAAGGGGATAGTGCCGACCTCGAGCAGTTCGACAACTCCACCACCGGACCCAGAGGCGGCGAACAGAGGCATTATATATGACGTGTTAATAAAAGCATATACTAAAGACACGAGTACTATGGCACATCAACAATTGGAGGTGCACTATCGACAATCTCCAGAAGGATTTGGTATGGTATAGTAGGATTTCAGTAATTAGGATTTTAATTGTGTAATTTTTAGTTTTTAATTAAGTAATTGTGTGATTTTAATTTTGTAATTTTTCGATTTTTAATTATGTAATTTTCGACTTTCAATAATGTAAGGATTTTTAATCAAGTAATTTTTCTTATTTTAAGAAAATTAATATTTTTAATTATATTAAAATTTTAATTTAATTAGAATATATAAGAAATAAGGAATGAATAAAAAATAAGATGTGTGAAAATGGATAGTGAATAGCTAAAGATGTGTGTGTTATTTTTTGAGGATGAGATATGATAAAAATTGGTGTGAGACCCATGAAAAGTTGATAAATAGTTGAAAGAAATAGACGATAAAGGAACAACATTGTAAATGGGTTAAGCAAGCTAGCACATCCCTACATTGCAGGGTAGATAGCCTGTGAGATTAATTTGGCGTTTTGCCAATGACGGATCCCGCTAATATTATGTGTGGTATCATTGAATTTCTATATACCTATGTACGCAAATAATAATAATAATAACAATAATAATAATAATAATAATAATTTTTCCTTGAAATCTACATCATAATATTAATAAAACATGTTTCCTTATACTCTAAATAAGAGGTAACAGACATGCTAAGTTTTTTTTACTCTCTCTCTACATCGAATAAAAAACTGAATACTAATGATAACAAAATAACAAATATCGCAAGACTTTTTGTTTTGTATACATTTTCGTGTCATAATTAACAATGTGATATGATAATTATTAACTTCAAAGCAAATTAAATAAACAAGCATGGATGGGTCGAATCAATTGATAAGCTTAGTTAATCTTCAATAGCATTCTTTAACCATCTATTCCCTTATACTATTCATTTATTTTTTATGGGCTCTACAATAATTTTTAATCCATCTCTTAATTAAAAGGTAGCACCTGCAATATTTATCTCTTAATCATCTCTTCCCTTACACTAATCATGAGCCTCATCTTTAAATTTTATATTCATATCTTATTTATTATATTTATAACATTTTCTAATTAAATTGATTTTCTGAGTAAATAAAATATGTTAAATTCATTAAACAAATAAAAATTACATAATTTAAAATTTCTAATATTACATGATTTAAAAATTTCTAATTTAAAATCGAAAATTACATAATTTAAAAATTCTGAAATTATAAGATTAGAATTACATAATTAAAAAATCATAAAATTACATTATTAAAAATCCTAATCCTTCAACAACATACTCAAATTCTTCTAAAGATTGTTGGTCAATCTCTAGTGCACCTCCAATTGTTCAGGTATCATAGTACTAGTTTCTTTGGAATATATTTTCGCTAAAATGTTGTACATTAGTTTTTTGTTGGCCGCTTACATCGCCTCTGGATCTGCACTGCTCAAAGCCAGCGCTTTTCCCCTTCTCTTCGCCGCCTTCGTTCCGATCGGATGGGCTCGACCCGACCCTTCCAACGCCCCTGAGCTCGCGCCTTCAGATCATTTGCCACCACTCGTAAGTAGTGGCCGCTCGAGGTGTGCTTCGTGCGCTTCGGCGCAAAATTGAGGCCACCGGCCCACTTGTCGATGCTTCAGACCTTGTTCCAAGTGGTAGCGTACTTGAATGGTCTACTTGTGTCGTTTTGGTAGACATGCATAGAGGCTTTTAGAACATTTGATAAGACTAAATTATTGCTAGGAATTGGGGGTCGAATTGATCTTTAAATGGACAAATCTTCACTTAACGGGTGTTAATATGCAGGATATCGGAAGAAATGGGAACATGATGTACAAGGATTTCGAAAGGCAGAAAATTCATAGAAAGAGCAAAAGAAGTGGGTTTTGAAGCCAAAATTACAAACTGTCTCATCCTGATCCAAACTACCCAGTTTGAAGATAAGGCATCAAACCAAAAGGCCAAATCAGCCAAATTGCGGAAAAAGAAAAGAAAAAGAAACCCTAACACCCGCCGCCAGGTCGACGAGGCGCGAGAAATATGAATAGGAAAAATTTGCCAAACTGCCCAGCTTGAAGGTGGCACGTCGAACCAGAAGGGCAATTCGGCCAAATTGTTGAAGAAGGAAAGAAAATGAAATCCTAACACCCTCCGCCAGGTCGACAAGGTTTGAGAAATGAGATTAGGAAAGAACTGTCAAACTGCCGAGCTTGAAGGTGGCACGTCGAACCAGAAGGCCAGTTTGGTCAATTTACCAAAGAAATGAAAAAGGATACCATATATAGCCGCCTCCTAGGCTATTAAATGTGTAAAATCACACCAGAACAGAGGGAAGGCCATTCTACAACATTCTAAACCTTTAGAACACTTTGGAAAAGAAGAGAATGGAGATCTACATCTACTTACGCTAGGAATCAACTCTAGTTGCCCGATTGATCCATACTCTACGAAGATGAGACATTTGTTTGAAGAACTTTTCAAGTTTAGTTTTCGTTTAGCTTTTGTTAGACTTGAAGCATTCTAAATATTTAAATGGTTACTAAGATTTATTTTTCTTTAAACTTCTATATCTAGTCTAAGAACCCTCTGAATCTGATATTTCCATTGTTGTGTGATGCTTAGATAGTTGTTATTTTTGAGAAAAGTGGAAGGAATAAAATTAGATTTCGAATTTTCTACTTAGGGGTAGCAGTAGTCATGCTTTGAGACATTCAAGTTGCTCAGTTTATTTCCTATTTTTAATCTGTCCAATTTAAACATGCTTCTCTTGCCACTGCTTTGTTGCTTTTAATTTAGTTTATATTTTTGTTTTCACGCTTTAGTTAGAAATAGTTAAGTTTCTGATACATTCAAATTGCCAAGTTTGTTTCCTAAATATCTAAGTTGCCCAGTTTGCCTCTCTAATTCAGTTTGTTAATTTTGTTGATTTTAGTTTGTTCTGATAATTAGTTTCCCACTCTTGATAGTTAGTTCATTTTCTGTTTTCTTATTTCATAATGACTTTAGGTATGGCGGCATCGCCAACCCCTCTTAGGTGTAGGAAGCATAAAATGAAATTCTCGTTCCTCGTGGGTTCGACACCCCTTAATTGCCCTATACTAATTCAATAATATAGTGGAAAGTGAGAAACTTATAAATTTTATTGATAGGCTCAGTTTGTTCACATTAACAATGACACTAATAAATTTTAGCATCCTATCAACATTCATCTCGCTCGCGCCGTTTGGCCAATCCTTCTCCAAGTTATTGTAGATGCCGCAGAACTTTGAGATTTCCGGGCTAACTCGGTCGAAATGAGCTTGGATCATCTCTTGAGTGCGCTCCAGGACGCCCCTCCGGTCGTTTTTCGTTGTATGCAGCAACAACCTTATCCCAAAAAACTTTGGATTTTTGTTGGTTTTCGGTGATGGGATCCTCACTGGTCGGACAATTGGATATCGTCCAACTGCTGCATGGGGATCTCATGGTGGGTGGGGAGCTCATGGGGGTTGGTTGCAGACTGACCGGAGCCCAGCTTGTATGCCCCATAGGTCTCATGCACGAACTGATCACGCCATTGTGGTTGGTTGTTGTCGCAGGATATTTTCGCACTTGGAAATTAAAAGAATGTGATGAAGAAAATGAAATTGAGAGAGAAATAGATGGAATAGGTGTGAAAAATGAAGTGGAGGAATGACGCATTTATAGGAGTGCGTATGAATTAAAAAAAATAAAATGGCTTTCCGTTGGGAAATTTTATGTTTTATTTTTTATTTTTTATTTTTCGAATTTACGCAAAATAAAAAAATAAAAAACGGTCAAACAAATCCCCCACTCGCAGGGGCAGCAAGTGGGTGAGTTGCGCCCATCTCATTGGTCGCGGATGGAAGAGGCGCATGGCGGGATGACCTGCCCTCTTTACCTCCACTTCGCGACGCCCGTCCCGCCCGATGCCCTGCAGCATGGCCCGCGCCTGTATCATCCCGCCGAGACAGAACACAGGCATCCCATAGATGCCGTTATAGAAATCTTGCATAGCAAAAATGGAATGGTGAATTAAAATATCTGTTTTTCCATCCAAACCCAATTAATTTTCTTGCATGTGTACGCATCATTGCATCAACACTACTATTGTCATGGAAAAGTAGCTAACAAATTAATTAGAACTAATCCAGAAATTTTCTAAACTAAAATTACGATCTGTAACAACCCACCATTTTCATTTTAATAGATTTCATTGATATATATAGTATGATATATATCAACGAATGAGGTTAAATTTCGTCGATTTCGATTTTATTCATCCTCAATTGTCATATTTTACATTATTGTGCATGTAGTCATAATGTCCAGCAAACACTACAAAAAAATGGGTTTTTCCGACCACAGTATAGCGAGCACCAGAGTGGTCGCAATATGTCGATCAATTTTCGAGCACCTTCCGAGCACCACTAAACATTTTACCGAGCACTTTTTGAGCACCAAAGAACGGGTCGATATTTTCCTGCATTACGAGCATGTCAGTACTCGGTAATCTTTCGAGTATCTTCGTGCTCGGAAATACTGAGAAGACCGAGGATATAGAATGCTCGGAAACAATTTTCGAGCATTTGTCGTGCTCAAAAACCATTTGCGAGTATAGCTGGTGCTCGGAAGAGTTGGTGCGGAACCTTACCGAGGATTTGTGTGCTCGGAGCATTTACCGCGTTAATTTACTGAGCACCCATGTGCTCAGTAATCGTTAGAGTTTATCTAAAACCCTATGATATATATCTTTAGCATGTATATCTTCAAACTGTGGCTATAAATATGTGTATCTCGATTTTTTCTCTCATACCCTAAGTATATACTAAAAGTTCATATAAATTTATACGGATGATGAGATGAATGAACTATATATCAAATCTTTGATTACACATATGCAGCTGTATCGATCGATCCGCACATTATACACGTTAATTTGCAGGTTAGTACACTTTTTATTTATAGTTACTTTTTCTTATTTAATTAAGTGAGTTTTTTAAATTATATAGTAAATTATAAATTTTGATTATGGATATATTGATTATGGATAAATTGACGACATAGCTGTTTTTGGTATAGAGTATTAATAGCTACTTTAATTATAATTTTATTATTGTTCACTACTTTATTATGTTAAATTTTATTTATGTTTGTTTTGTTACTCTTTTTCTGTTATGTAAAATTAAAAAAAAAATAGCGGTATTTAGTTTAATTGCGATAGAAAAGAAAAAAAACTAAAACATTATTTGTCTACCGAGCACGAATAGTGGTCGGTAATATTTACTCTGTAATTAATTTGTCTTGATCTACTTCTAATCTAATTTTTTTTAGGGTTTAGGTGGAAGAATTTTGAAATGGAATTAATTTCAGAAAGAGAGTGGATGTACATTAGAAAATTTTGCACAGGAGAATATAATCAAGATTTTATTGATGGGTTAGATATGTTTATCAATTTTGCTGTGCAACATCCCTAAAAAATGGATGTTCAAAAATTAGATATTTGTGCGCTCGTTTTGATAATAATAGATTTTTGCCTACGGACACGGTTAAGCAACACCTCGATATGAAGGGTTCCACCCGAAATTACTATAATTGGCGATTTCATTACGAGGCGAGGCCATCATCTACTTCAGGACATGGCAGATCGGTGTATCTCGATCAGCCATCAAATCAATATCAACGGATGGTGTATGATCTGTGGGGACGACCAATTGGTACCGATTCTGATCATTTTCAGGTGTAGTATCCTGAAGAATATGTTCCACCTACTTACATGCCTGAACCTCCAAATAACGAGTCGCAATAGTTCTACAATATATTACAAGCGTCTCAAACTGCTCTGTGAGATGGCTGTGATTATTCACAGTTGGCAACAAATGCCCGCTTAATGAATATGAAGTCTGAGCATCACCATGTCTCAGCGGTTATTTGACAATGTGTGTCAGTTCGTGAAGGAGCGCCTGCCAAAACCAAATCACAAGACTGACAGCTTCTATACGTGCAAGAAACAAATGCAAACTTTAGATATGCTGGTTCTCAAGATACATTGTTGCATTAAGGGGTGCATGATCTACTGGAGAGAGCATGAGAATAGAATAGAATGCAATGTTTGTGGAGAGGAGAGATTCAAACCTAATGGAAGTGCACGTAAGCAGATGTATTATTTTCCTCTCTGTCCCAGATTGAAATGGTTGTATGCATCTGAAGTTACTGCTGAGTCCATGAGACGGCACGCAGAGCACGCCACGACATCTGGAGAGATGTCACATCTATCAGATTCCTTAGCCTGGAAAACATTCGACGAAACTTACCCTTCGTTTGCTTCTGAGTCAAGAAATGCAGGTTGGCACTTAGTACAGATGGGTTTCAACCATTCGGTCAGACGCGTATACAATACTCATTATGGCCTTTGATTTTAACTCCGTACAATTTGCCCCCATTGATGTGCATTAAAGACCCATGCATGTTTCTCACTGTGATTGTGCCTGGTCCCAAGAATCCGAAATAAAAAATCGACATTTTTTTATAGCCACTGATTGCAAAGTTGAACAATTTATGGGCAGAAGGAATTCCAGCATATGATATTTGTAGCAAGCGGAATTTTCAACTATGCGCAGCATTGATGTGGACTATCAGTGACTTCCCTGCATACTCGATGTTGTCGGGTTGGAGCACATCTGGACATCATGC
>JAYDZE010112816.1:0-23660 GCA_034509125.1 Monilaria moniliformis
CCGCATAGCGTATAATGCTAATCGACGAAACAAAATCTCGTCCATTGGTTGATGAAAATCAACCGCCCAGATTTGGTATTAGTTCTACAACATAGGGTTGTTCTTACTCTAACATGACCATATATATATATATATATATATATTTGGAAATTCTTCGAGAGTCTGTTTCAAGGGTGTTGGTAATGCATCCGTATATCTTCACGTTCGTCGTTTCCACGCGTTCCTAGGCAGATTCATCGTCGTATTCCATCAAAGTGTGACAAAGATCATATCATTTGGAATCAAGAGCTAATTTTCAAGTTTTGATCCAGGTTCTAACTAGACTTTTTTTTTCTCTTGTAATTTGTTCTAGTTAATCCCTCCAGGAGTAAAAAAAGAAAAGAATTGTTCTTTTGTTTTCTTTGTGTGTTGCATTTATGAGTATGGAGGATATGGATCGACTTGTCGCAAAGAGAAGACACGTGAAAGAATATTGGGCGAACTATAGACGCGAGGTTGTTGGATTTGATGAGGCACAACGTACATATTATCAGCCACACAAAGTTTATGGCCACGGTGAAGGAAGTAAGCATAAGCAGTGTCCATCGTATCGGACATACGGTGAACAAAATCACGAGGATCGCCACATAGAAGTCAACATGAAAAATTCTTTTTCTATTCGAGGGAAGACCTATACAGGGCTACCCCATAAATATGAACCGCAAGTAGACTTGTCCGTCGACCAAGTGCTGAACGAAGCATGGCGGCAAAAGAATGCATAGACAAAGACTAAGATTGAAGAGTTGATCAGTGCATTAGATCCGAAAATTGAGTTGATGATCGAACAGACATTTGCAAAAGCAAGGAGAATGCAAAGTGAATTTGAACAACGGAAAAAGTCTAAGCCACTGAAAGAAGGAGATAAGGAGTTGCAGCCATCGATCGTTGCAGATAATGATGAAAAAAAGACTTGGACATAAAAGACGGAGAAATATGATTTCCAATGTCACATCATCATGTTTGATTCCTACATCAGGTTTGGCCCCGCCAAAATTGAATTATGAGTCAGACATGCCGCTTCTACTTCCGACATATGCTTCAGTTCCAGTAGCCCCAATGATAATTTTAGCTTCGGTCCCAATTGTTATCAATTCAATCACTTTGGTTCAGGTTTCCATTGAATCAATTCCAAAGGATCTCATCAAGTAGTCCAAAGGAGTTGATACATGGAATATATCAAGTTGTATAAGTTTAAGAATTGACCAAGAAGTCTCATGTAAAAGGTTGTTCCAGCCACAACTCAAGATACATAAAAGATGGATACCACAGTTCAAAGTTTCGAAGGAGATAGATTCAGCAACAACAGCTCAAGATACGAGTTCATTTAATCAGGTTAAATTATGTGTTCCTAACTTGCATACCAATGGCCCAAAAAAAACAAATTTTTGAGTTGGATTATAAAGAAGTATGAAGATCACGCAGATTTGAGGACAAATCCTTTTCAAGAGAAGGGGATGATGTGGCCCGAGAGTCGATATTTCAAGAGTCAATCAAAGTGCCCACTGGATTGATCGCAAGATCTGCTCAAAAGGCCTATAGGGGAAGATGATCATAGCAACCCAAGTTATTTGGCAATAAATTGAAGACAAATATGGAGGGCCATGAAAATGAAGAGTTTTGGACGTATTTAATGCACTTATTAGTTTATTTTGGTAGTTATTATATTTCCTAGTTGAATAGATTTATTTCCTAGTTGGGTAGACATGTTTTTCTATTTTAATTAATATCTTTCAAAGTTTAGTAGATGAGTAGTTGGAAAGTTTGACAATCATTTATTTGCTTTCTTTCTAAGGTTAGGTTTTCATTGTACCTTTATCTTTCCTTATAAAAGTAAAATTTGTTTTTTCTATATATAGGGCACTATGTATGAACGAAAATTGCACATTATTTACACCTTATTATCAATACAATTTGTGAGTTTTTCTCTCTTTAGTTCTTTCTTGAATTTTCAGTTCATTGAGAAATTTTATCCGACTTATCAAACGGTAAATCACCTTCGCTTGTGGCGTCTTCTACCATCGATCAACGTTGTTGAACGATTTATCCTTTGGGTCATTGGGTTTTAATATTGCCAACGGTTCTTCGAGGGTCCATTTCAAGGGTGTTGGTAATTCATCCATTTATCTTCACGTTCGTCGTTTCCGCGCATTCCTGGGCATATTCATCGCTGTATTCCATCAAAGTGTGATGATGATCATATCACTATTTCTTTAATATGGTTTCAATATTATTATAAATTTAGTGCACAAGTGCATTTGGAGTTATATATACTAAATCATATTTTTCAGGTAGAGTGCAGATTAATCAAAGTTAAATCTAAACACATGAGGTCTTAAGGTTTTTTTTAGAAATTCATTACCAGAAAATAGCCCAAACTACATTAATAAAATAATTGTGTACCAATATAATTTTAAAAAATAATCAATTTCAAACTTTTAATACTCAAATGGATCAAAAGACCAACAAATAAATATGTACACATGAACAACTTTAGCATACTAAGAACTCTGATGGAAAAATCCACAAAAAGAGACAAATTTTCACAAAGTGCGGAATTAGAAAAAAAGTAAAATTAAGAACTATTTACAAAAACGACTTCCCAAGATAATTATCACTTCAAATTTCAAATTTCCTTATATATTTCTCATTAATTAATTTCAATGCACCTGGTAAGCTAATATACAAATGATGCTTGAATCTGTCTACTAAGATTAAGGTTCACAATTTTGTAGGGAGCAAACTATCTCAATCTTTCTACCTTATGAATTATATCTTCATCTTTCAAACTTGTATCAATTTTTATCATCAAAATTTCACTCCAACAGTTAAGTCGTGCCATAATATGTCAGAGAATGACATATTATTTTACTTTGAAAAATAAGTTTATATGAAGACATTAATATTTCAGTTTAAATTCTTTTAGAAATAATTCTATAAAAACAATTGATAAAATTGATATAAGGTTGAAATATGAAGAAAAAAATTGATAAGTTCGAAAGATTGTGATAGACTTGATACAATTGCTAAAAGTTATGTTAAAATTGATAAATTTTACAGATCGTGATAGAATTGATAAAATCATTAAAGATTAGGATAGGATCGATCATTTACCCATTTTTTAAGTTATAAAAAAAAAAAAAAAAAACCGTGTCTTCCCTAGTCACCCCAAAAAGATAAAAAAAAAAAGAGAGAGATCCATAGCTTGATACAATGTGGCAGAGATAGTTTATACAGTTAAATAACATTATAACCAGCAGAGATTTGGAGAAGGGATTCGAAATCTCATTTCATAATCACATAATCTGTTACAAAATGAGGTAAAATTAAAACATTTACACAAAATACAACACGGATCACTAAAGAAAGTTCGTCGAGTCTTCACATTACTGCCCCAATATATCCGATATCGACTTGCTGACTTTCTGAGTTAGTTCTTGCCTATATATATAGAGAGAGAGAAGTGGTAATTAGCATAAATGGTGCCTGCAAAGACTGAGAATATCGTTTGAACACTAAAATAGTGAAATTAAGGGATGCATTTCAAATGCTAAGTGATAATAAAAAATAAAAAATAAATAAAAAAAAACAATAGAACAGCAAAGACGAGGCAAGGCGAATACGCTGCCTTAATGCATATGAACTTGATGGAACAGAAATGTGAGGCAACTGCGTCATTCATATTGCTCATCATAGATGATGCAACTAGCAAAGAGTATACATGACAATGATACGAGTTGAGGAGCTATCTTACCGGTCAGGTTTGAATAAGAGGTATCGGTACGTGAACCACTGCAATCAAAAAATTTCAAATATAAGTGGTTTGAAATGTGAAATTCTTGAGTAGTCTACTTCCCTTTGAATGATAAATTCTTTGAGGTTACTGCTAGAATTATTGAAAGATTGGTTCACTTACTGAAGCAAACAACAGACCAATGAGCTCAAGCAGACTTGGAACAATAGGAAGTTTGTCGATGGCCTGTTTTCATAATCAGGACAAAAAAATCAACAAAAGCAGTGAAATCAGTCGTATTTTAAGGGAGAAAAATGAAAGACTTGGCAAAAGTGTGCTAAAAAGAGCAAGAATGAGTCTTCTGAGAATAGAAAGATAATGTTAAGTATGGCATAAACTACAATAATGAAAGAAAACAAGCAAAAATTAATACAAAAAAGAAAACTTCAATTTCGTTTACACATTCTAAATATCAACCATATTCGTCTAGAAAATTCGCATTTATTAAAAATATGAACAAAAGATAATAATTCCACATCTACATAAATGGCGTAAGGAAGAACAACTATTGCTGGCACGATTAAGATTGTGAAAGTTGTGCAAAGTATGAAAGTAGCTGAAGAATACAGCCAAGTAATCCCTTGTACGAAACTGATGGATTTACTTCAAATTGTTGTCAAATATTAACAGAATAATTCCCCATGGTTATGTGGGTTTTCACATTCTTCGCATTGCTACATTTTTTCTAGTTTCATTATGTAACAAATATCACACTGACTACTTACAAATAAGTTCTTCCATTTTTATTGACAAAAGAACACAGAAGTTACCATCACGATATTAACTGCTGCCCAGAAAGCAACAACACCCGCAAATCCTAGACCAAGCAGAGCCACCCGATCTTCAGACTTGTCCCACTAGACAAATGAGTTTAAAAGAACAGAAGATCAGCTCCAATAAAAGGAAGAGAAAAGAGATGGGGGAAAAATCAGTATTTTCACACGGGAGCATTCAGAAATGATGCAAATGACTCACAATATCCTGAATGGACTTGACAATCGAAGATTCTGAGCTTTCTCCGGTGGCCTTTGCTATCACTCCAAAGCGATCTAGTGTCTCTACTAGACATTAAATAGGAAAATTTAGTTCCAACATACACAAGAATAACTTTAACTGATATCTTTGATGCCTAGCATCTCGCACATGACCGTTGTGACGTGACACTTGCGCAGTTTTTTCAACACTTCCACTTTAGAAATATAAATAACATTCTACAATTTATTAGATTCATAAAACGCCAATGCAAGAATACAAGTATAAAATTTTCAATGAAGCTTTCTACATTCAAATTGCATAATCTTATTAGAAACCCAGAGTCCTGAGCTTCTTAGGTACCATAATCTTCTATGCTATGCCTTCACAATGTAATGCACAACACATATAATTACAAGACAGCACGTGCAAACCTCTAGAAACCACTATGTAAAGAAACAAAAGTAGCAAGCCAAAAGCATATGCTAGTTCAATAATATAACTCCTAAATTAGCATTTGATGTACAATCCAAAACAAGAGTGATAACACCATCGGTTTCCAAACAAACATTGTAAATTCACTAGCTCCATGAGTTCAAATCTCACCAACGCCTTCTAAGCAAAAATATGCTTCATTGAGAGCTAGATTTAGCACTAAAATCATCTTCAAAGTAATATTACATTATCAATAAAGCTGACATTACATGTTGAACATGCTACATACTTTTCGGATTATCCCCCTTCTTACAACTTGGATTACCCTCCAGTCCAAATCAACGGAATTAACTATAATCTGAAGCGTGACAAAGTTTCAATTGCAAGAATACTATCTGTACCAACTAAAGCTACTTCAATTTCAGTAAAATGTCACTGACATTCAAACTTAGAAAAGCAAAAGCAGGAGATACCTCTGGCGCTTGGAATTGCGAATTTCTGAGGCGTCCCAAATATGGGGTTTCTTCCATTGACCACCATCAACGGTGGGGAAGGCATCCTTGCCAAGATTGAAGCCATCTAACACAAAATTCAGCGAATAAAGTGACTAAATTTGATAGATATAAGCAATAGTACATTGAATTTCTCCCGAATTTATAGGAAGCTCCAAATCTTGGAGTTTACCTTGCTCAGTAGAGACAACCACCAATTATTGGGCGCAGTATGTTTAGTATTTATATATCGTGTTCTAACTTTTTGTCTGAAGTACAATATGTAACAGAGTTTTGTATTATTACTAGAAAAATTACACAATATACGATTTTGTAACCAAACCAAAATTTAAAATTTGGTTAGGATTTTTTGAATTTTCTGTTCGGTTCGGATTATATTTTTGACAAATTTTGGATTTTTGGATCGGATCGGATCGGATCGGATATATTAAAAACCGAATAAATCCGAAATCAAAATCTGTTAATGTTATTTAAAACAGAAAAATATAAACATGTGTTTAGATTGATAAAAAAACATCATTAATTATTAATAAAGATATTTAATGAGTATTTAGATTGATGCATATTATAATCATGAAGAATTCTACTTAGCAGTATATAATTAAAATATAATTGGTATATATGACAATCAACATTATATATAAAATCTGCATTTATTACGGTTATAATGGCTAATGGATAATCATCCAAAATTTTCGGTAACTGCCATAGTTACATTGATACGCGCAAAATTCCGTGGACTATTTTATCCTTTTGCTGAGGGATAAATCATGTTATAATGAGTCGTTTAGGGATGTAATCCAATCCGTTAATTTATAGATCCAATGGTTGATGTGTTGTCTTAGTTATGCATTAAGGACTTTGTCTCACCCTAATGCATCTATATATATATATATACGATCCGACCAGTTGAACCATGAAACGATAGCTTTGTCGGTTCGCTCACCGGTCCCGTTTTTAAAACATTGATATCAATTAAGATAAATATATTAATTGATAATATGAGTGTGTGGTGGGTGCAGTCTCATCATTTACTCAAAGTGACAACTGGTCTTCGCAATATTGCAAAAGCCTAAAGTGGCCCCTTAATTATCGCCATATCCAACTCCCCTAACTTGTACAGGTGGGTCTTCAGTTAATTAAGCTTAATTATGCATATTAATGATGACACTACAAATTAAAAATTCAATTTTTGTACTTAACAGAAGGAGTACTATCGTTCCATCGGGACAACCAAGCAATTAGATATCTCCATAGCATTACTTTTCATATTATGACAGAAGGTAAAGCTGTCAAAAGTATCTCGATTCGACAAGTTTGTGTAGTTTTTACTTTCGGGATGGGCTTGCCCACAAGTCCCGATTCAACAAATTGGTCTAGTTTTCACTTTTGGTATAAGTTTTTTACCCTTAATATTTTAATTAACCTATATGAATCATGTTTACGTACTATGATGAATTGGATCTTAATTATCATATCACGAATGCTACTAAATTTGTACTTTGCAATTTTGGCGATACATATCAAAAATTGATAAATATTGTATAACTTTTATAAATTTACAAAAAGGAATATTTTCTTATGTCAAAATAAATAATATATATGCAATTACTAAACTATCCTTCTGATTTTATATAAGTATAAGTGTATCAAAATTTGTAAAAATACATACTTTTGTAATAATGATGTATTATCTCCTATTCTCGCACTTATTGAGAATACACATGTATGAAACATTACTATCAGAATAAAAAATTCAGACATTTTTTTTTATAAAAAAAATTGCTAGTATTTTTATTTAAATTCAATATCTAACTCTATAAATTATGGTCCCATATTCTTGTAGAGGCAGAGATGAAATTATAGCATGCAAACCAAACTTGAATTATTTTCTTCAACGGATTCAGACAAGACTTGGCCCTCAAACATTACCTCTTGTTGTAGATTTCCTCGTAACACAGTGTTAAGAATTCAAAAAAAAAAAAAAAAACAGAAATTTATAAAAGACAGCCAGCAGCTTTGCACTTCTATGAAGGGTGATGGGTCCTACTCATCAACCAATAGGATTTTAGGACAGCACCATAAATCGTAACCTATGCATTATTTTGTATATATATGATCTTCTGTTACTATTTATCTTAAATTCCACAACTTATAGTAGCTATATGTTTTTTAGGGGATATATTTTTATTTGGAAATACGTTGATTAGTTTATAAGATGAAATAAGCTAGACCAAATTACAATTATCTCATCTAATTACTCATAATGTACATTTGATTGGTTCATAGATCTCTCGACCAACTTAACGTCCCTAATGGTATGAAAAATATCACCTAATAATTGAAATATATTCTTTAATTGCGTATATCATGCAAAATCACAGAAATCTAATTTGTATATATATATAGATTGTAATCTTTGATCAATTCAAATAGGAAGTTGAAATCTTAAAGAAGAGGGCAATTATATTCTTTCAAACTATAGGTCGTTAATCATCATTAGTTGGCTAATCAACAAGGAGTGGTGATAATACCAATGAAAAATTAGCATGGAATTAATTATTCAAACGAAGCAAATACCTGCAGATAATTTGACAGCCTGTCACAATAACATATATGCTTCTTGGATTACACGTTTCATCAAGAGAATGTTTTGATTTTCTTGATTTTATTTAATTAATGTGACAACTATATATGTCACCATGTTTTTGGCTGGAAATTTGAATTTTGAAGAATCAAATCCTCCCAACGTGAAATCCAGCACTAAACCAAACTTCACATTTCCTACTAATTCAAATTAAATATACACAAGTTAGTGAAATCCAGGCCCACCCAAATTATAAACTTCAATTTTAAATAGATTCTTCCATTTTGATTTTGAGCATACATATATTTGATCTTCCACTTATATTCAGTAGTTATTTCATTTAGTGGAATATCGGAATTTTTTTATTGCGAAAACCATCTTCTGTCATTTGATTATGATTATTCACGACAAATGCATAACTTTGTTGGATAAATACATCACTTAAAATTGAGGGTGAAAATTTCATTTATTTAAGTACAATTATTTTAAAAATGATATAACTATTTATGCGGTTAATGCACATTTTCGTAATAAAAATATTTTTATTTTAACACGTCCTAAGTGCATATGTACAATGTACTGCTGTCATTTAATTAACCATTAAGCGGTCTAAGAATATATATTTAGTCTAGTAATTCACAAATTAGCTTAATCTCGTCTAGGGTTCAACACCGTAGTCGATGCTTTTACAAGGTGGAAATGGAGACGAACTGTTACTAGAAGAGAATTTATTGTCCGACGCTGATTACGATGTAATGAGAATATCCTACGATAAGCATGAATTAATTACATGTCGTCTGTTGATTATTGGTTTTAATGTAATAAATTAGCGTGTGTACATTATCCAGCGGATTAAACGCATATCTAGCATTTTAATAAAATAAAAATAACGAACTCAATATATGCATGTATATATTTAATTTTCGTCGTCAACAAACCAAATCCTTGTTAGCTCAAGCCTCAAAATAAAAGGAAGATGAATAAATAGTTGTAATCCAGCCAACAAAAGATAATAATTACATGATTCGGTGCCACTTTTTTATATATATCAATATCTAACAAGAAAAAAGTGAAACATAAAAATCCCAAGTTTGTATAAGGGCCCTTGCTGAAGAGTGGTAAGGAGCTGGCAAATTTCAACTCTTTGACAGACTGTTCATCACACACACACTACAGCAACCCTCCATTTCCCATATTAATAGCCCCCTACATTCCCTCGTCTCTCACCCATCTCTCTCTCTCTCATTTCAGTTTGTTTGCTGCATAGAAAAGCAGTTTCCAGTTTGCTTTCATTTCTACGTCGAACCAAATCTTTCCTTAGTTTTTCTGTCATGGCTGAGGAAACCAAGAAAACAGCTCCCGAGACCGCCGAGGAGGTCGTGGTGTGTGACGTGCCGGTGGCGGAGGAGCCCACAAAGACCATCGTGGAGAAGGAGGCTGAGCCGGAGAAGGCCGGGGAGGCGGCGGCGGAGGGAGAGAAGGAGAAAGAATGCGAGGAAAGCAATGTTGCCGAATCTGTTTCGTTCAAGGAGGAGAGCAACAAAGTCGATGATCTCATTGATCCAGAGAAGAAAGCTTTGGACGAGCTCAAATTCTTGATTCAGGAGGCGCTAAACAAGCATGAGTTCACCGCGCCGCCCTCCGCCTCCTCGGAGGCGGCGGAAGAGCCCAAATCCGAGGAGGTGAAGGCAGAGCCCAAACCCGAGGAGGAGGAGAAAAAAGAAGAAGAAAAAATTGAATCTTGTGAAGCAGTTTCCGAAGAAGCGCCGCTTCCAGAAGAAAAGGAGACACTGGAAAAGGCGGTGGTTGAGAAGGTGGAGGAAAAGGGTGAAGCTGGTGAAGATATCAAGGAAACCATAGTTCAAGAAGTGAAGGCTGAGGAGGCCGCCTCAGCTCCGGTAGAGGAGGAAGCAGCGCAGGCGCCGGAGGAGGTGTCGATTTGGGGGATCCCACTTCTCGTCGACGAGAGGACTGATGCAATCCTCCTCAAATTCTTGAGGGCTCGAGATTTCAAGGTGAAGGAGGCTTTCACCATGGTGAAAAACGTGGTGGCGTGGAGGAAAGAATTCAAGATTGATGAGCTTTTGGTGGAGGAGGGAATCGGAGAAGGGCTTGAGAAAGTTGCGTATGTTAATGGAGTGGATAAAGAGGGGCACCCAATTTGTTATAATGCATTTGGAGAGTTTCAAGATAAGGAGCTGTATAGCAACACTTTCTCTGATGCTGAGAAGAGAGCTAAATTTTTGAGGTTTTATATTCAGTTCTTGGAGAAGAATATTAGGGGGCTTGATTTTAGCCCGGAGGGGATTTGCACGATTGTGCAAGTTACTGATTTGAAGAATTCGCCTAGGTTGTTCTTGACCAAGAAAGAATTGAGGCAGGCTACCAATCAAGCCCTTCAGCTGCTGCAAGATAATTATCCAGAGTTTGTTGCGAAACAGGTATGGGTGGAAGAAAAGATTCAATCTTTATGTTGTGTTTTTGCAACTCATTGATGTTTACTTTGTGGATGATGCATATGTGGTCTGATTTTGGTTATGTGCTGCTAGAATGAAAAAAAGATTCAATCTTTATGGTTTGTTCTTGAAAATAGTAAATGTGGATTGTGTTTACTTGCTGATCACACACAGATAGACAGAGGCTTATGCAGAATTCGTTGCCGAACAGGTTTGATGCAAGAAAAGATTCAATCTTTATGTTCTGTTCTTGCAACTGTTTTGTGTTTGTTTTGCTGATGACACACACACAAGTATGCAGAATACGTTGCCAAACATGTTCTATGCAATAAAAGGTTCAATCTGTATGTTTTGTTCTTGCAACTGGTTTGTGTTTGCTTTGCTGATCACACACACACACACACAGTTATCCAGAATTCGTTGCCAAAGAGGTATATGTGTAAGAAAAGATTCAATCTGTATGTTGTGTTCTTGCAACTGTGTTTGTTTGCTGATGCTATATGATTTTGGGATGTTTAATTCATTGGTATTTGTGTTATGGATGAAGGTGTTCGTCAATGTGCCATGGTGGTATGTTGCTTACAATAGGATGATCAGTCCATTCTTGACTCAAAGGACTAAGAGCAAGTTTGTGTTTGCTGGTCCAACCAAGACCGCTGAGACCCTCTTCAAGTTAGTTGTCTCGATGTTGTTTCTCATACGAGTTTTATATGATTTATTTCTAAAAATGCTGTCTTGGCTCGTCTCGTGTTTAGGTACATTGCACCGGAGCAAGTCCCCGTGCAATATGGTGGTCTTAGTAAGGCCGGCGAGGAGTTCAAAACTGCTGATGCTGCAATAGAGGAAACTATTAAGCCAACAAGCAAGCACACAATTGAATTGCCAATTGCTGAGGTTGGCAACTAAGCCTTCTGTCTTTGTGTGTCTATATACGCAGAAACTTGTGTAAGACTGTTTACGGTTGTGTTGTGTATTCACATTGTGATTTACTTGCAGGGTGGCACGTTGGCGTGGGAGGTGAGAGTGGTCGGGTGGGAAGTCTGTTATGGAGCGGAGTTTGTCCCAAGCACTGAGGGCGGATACACGTGGATCGTCCAAAAATCAAGGAAGATCGGGCCGGCCGATGAGCAAGTTTTGAGCTGCTCCTTCAAGATTGGTGAACCGGGAAAGGTTGTGCTCACATTTGACAACCAAACATCTAAGAAGAAGAAGCTTCTCTTTAGGTCCAAGACAGTTCTCTGAGTGATGAAAGAGGGCTTCTTTGTTCATTCGTATAATTCTTTTTGGGCTGATTTTATATTTAAAACTTGTTTCTTTCTGAAATTTTAAGGTTTTTTGGGAGTAAAATTATTTCTTTATATTTCTTTTGTTGTTTTTGTTCCAGTTGGATTATTTACATGTCAGAAGAAACAATCTGGGAATTCAAAGATGGAAATTCTGTCATTACTTTATGTTGTCCTTTTCTGCTGTAAATTTTGCATAAATTTTGGACGTTTTGTCATTGCTTTTGTTTCTTTTCATGAATGATGAGATTGATTTTTTTGAATTATTGATTCTTTACACCACATCCTTTCTTGCTAACATTTATTATTTATCGCCAAACAAATGTTTGATGTTTTCAAGGTAGGACCAAAATACCTTTATTAACATTGAACCTTAGTCTAAGATTGCAACAAGAGAATAAATAATGCAGTATGTCACTGGTTGTATCATTCGCATTGGACTTTGTACTTAGCTTTTGTAAAAGTGTGTTAAGATTCCTGTACATTTTATTTTAAACAAATTTACCAATGATATCCATTTATTTATTACAAAACATGCTCGACAAAGATATTTCCATCAGTAATAAAGAGAAACACAACCACCAAACCAGCAGTTATAATGACACAAACAAATCTATGTATAACAGCATCAAGAATATATGTTTTCACATACAACATGACACAAATAAAACTAACATATTTACATGACTCAATATTTTTACCTTTTTTTAGGAGGTATCAGAAAATGAAATCCACTTCTCCTCCTCCTTCAACCACCCAACTCAAGCAATGCTAACACACACAATCGCCAAAATGAAAATCAAATTTCCATCATTGTATCAAGAATACAAAGGGGAAGCAATTTGAAGATGATAAAAATGCATCAAGAAAGAGTAAATCCAAGCATAAATTTGCCCTTTTCTTCAAGATTGGTCGACGTAGGGAGCAACTTTGAATCGATACAGCAGCTTCTTCTTCTTGGAAGTTGGGTTGTCAATGGTAAGCAATATCTTGCCAAGCTCACAAACACTGAAACTGTCGTGCACAACTGGCACGTCATTTGCAGCCATCTTCGTGCTCTTCTGTATCAGCACCGTGTAGCCACGCTGTGGTACAAATTCAGCACTGTAACTCACTTCCCATCCCACCACACGAATCTCCCACACAAGACTGCACTTCTGCAAAATCGAATAGATCCCAATATATGATTATCAAGATTGATTATCTTTCAGTCATAAACTCAACAATGTCAAGTTATCTGATATGATGAACACAACTGGAAGAAGACCTCGTTTACAATAATCTCCACAATTTGCTTAGTTGCCGGTTTCACAGTGATCTCAGTGACTGGATCGTCCATCGAGAATTCCGGGTTGCATTCACAGAGGTCCACGCTAAGCCCACCATATTGAGTTGGTACTTGCTCTGGTAAAATGTACCTGTTTCAGCAGCACCTCATCACTAAAACATTATCAGACACAACCCTTTTATCTCAATGGTGAAATAAATTTTACAAACTTGAAAAGAGTATGAGCAGTCCTCGTCGGGCCAGCAAATACGAATTTGCTCTTGGTCCTCTGTGTCAAGAAGGGACTTATCATTGTGTAGAAAGCAAGATACCACCAAGGAACATTGATAAAAACCTACAACCATGGAAAAACTACCATCACATTTAGTCACATGCACTTTTTTAAGTTCCTATACAATGATATCATATCTCAAAAACATAGATATAGATGCATCTCCTCCAACACTACATCTATTTAATGATCTAAGATTCCTTAATTGAGATAACCATAAGAATTATCCTTGTTCAAGCAATGGCTTTTTAACACTAGTTCCCACAATACCATTCCTTGTGCACAAATCATCATACATATCACACAATATTTCAAATTATCAAAGAAAGATGCATCAGTAACACATAATATATCAATATCAAGAATCAACAACCAGAATCCACCTGCTTTGCCACAAACTCAGGATAGTTATCTTGAAGAATCTGCAAGGCCTGTTTAGTAGCAATCCGAAGCTCATTCTTCCCCGGCCCAGGCGAGTTCTTGAGATCACTAACTTGAAAGATAGTATTGACCCCACCAGGACTAAAATCCAGCTTCCTAATACTTGCTTCAAGAAACTGAATCCTCCACCTCAAAAACCTCCACCTCTTCTCCTCATCAGCAAAAATCTTCATGTAAAGTTCCTCATTCTGAAACTCACCATAAACATTGTAACAAACCGGATGCCCCTCCTTATCATGGCCGTGCATAAAAACAACTTTTTCAAGATCATCCCCCAAATCCTCCTTCAAGAGCTGATCAACTTTAAAGTCCCTTCTCCATTTGATTGTGTTGCTCAACATAACATAAGCATCCTTCACATCAAAATCACGGGCTCGCAGAAATTTGAGCAGAACAACATCACTCCTCTCATCTTTCAGCAACGGCACACCCCATATTGATACCTCCTCACTTGATTTTTCGCTGTCTGAAGCCAAACACTCCACAAACACTCGATTTTTAAGAGATTCTTGAACTATAAGCTTGAACTCGTCGAGGGCTCTCCGCTCATCGTGAGAAAGATCCGAAATTTTGTTGCTTTCTTCCTTGAAAGAAACAAGAGATTCTGGGATTTTCCCCTTTTCCGTTGATTGGGATTCTTGGGGTAATGCTAAAGTAGCTGATAGCGGCTGAGAGAGGGGAGTTTCCAAAGGCGGTTCTTTTTGGATTATAGTAACTGTTTCTTTCAAGATTTCTCCTTTATTGGCCTCCGCCGTCGACGAAGCTGATGGGTCTTCCAAAGGTGGTGGCTTTTCTGAATCCTCAGGCGGGTGGTGGACGGCGGGAGGTGGTGGAGGTTCATTTTCTGCCATGGCGAAATGTGAGGGGAAAGAGTGGCTCTCTGCGATTTGCACTTTTTGAGCTGAGGTGATTGTGTTGTGTTTAACTGTTGATTTGTACACTTTTTGTAGTGGATTGGAATTGATGGGACTAAGCCAAAAGTAGCGCTATTTCATCACTCGTGTTTTAATATACTTACTTTCTGAAGAAAGAAAGAATCAGAAGAGAGAGAGAGAGAGAGAGAGAGAGAGAGACAAGGCGAGGAGAAGTTGATCAATCGTAAAGCTTTTTCGCATTTTCAGTACTAACAAACGCATTAAACAATCGTAAAGCTTTTTCCATTTTCAGTCCTAACAAACGCATTAAACCCTCTCTAACAAATACATTAAACTCTATAGTAACTATTTTAATAATGTTTATCAAAAAAACAAAAAAATATTATAAATATAAAAAATCATAATTAATATTCATTTGAAAATTTTGAAATTAAAAAAATGTACACCCTACTTTTAAATTTATCAATCCCAATAAACAATTTTTATCCAATAAATATGACATTAATTTTTTTTTAATAATTATATAACCTAATGAGGTATAATAAAGTCTGATAATAAGTACACAATTCAACTAAAGCATACAAAATTGTAATATAAAAAATAAGAGCTAAAAAATACATATGAAAAAATGAAAATGGTACATTATGTGAGATACAAAAAATGTACCAATTAACATTTGGATTTCACACCATTTTTACACTCATACAAACTTGTCAATTACTATTGCTATTTAAACATAATTTTTTCAAAATTCTGTAATTTTCATATATTTGAAGTATCCATCTACATAATTTTACAAAATTTCATGGGATTTCACATCTACATAATAATAAGAAAAAGAAATACTGTGAATGGATAAAAGATAATCATCTTTGCTGGATTCACACTAAGTAAAAGATAGGACAACTCAAAAGAGGTGTGTATAATCATTAGTATCCCACATTGCACAATCCTATTATAGCACAACAAGAAGTCATAGTGTTTGGTCAAATGTCAGTTTGCTTGTAGTTGAAAAAAGGTGGTCTAAACTATATGTTGATGGGATTGGACCACTGTAGCATCTATTTATCTAATTAAATCATAAATTTTAATAAAAAGTATAATTTAAATTAAAATATTTTTTAAATGGAAATTTAAACTAAACTCAGACAAACACCATTGAGAAAAAATATTGGTACAGCAATTTAATCATGAAAAAGGTACAGAAAATATAATTTATATTTTCCGGCCCATAGTAACGGAGGCTTAATGGGCCGGCCCATAATAATGGCCATACTATATCTTCAAAATGAAGCCCAATTATTTTTTAATATTACCGGAAAATAGAAACCCTCGAATTGAACAAGAGAATTTAGGGGAAAAAGTTAGTGGAAATTTCTGATCGATAATCTGCAATGGCGGACGAAAGCAAAGCGGAGATACCTGCGAAATGGGATGCCTGCCTCGATTTAGGCCTCCGTCGTTTCGTCTACTCTTCGCTCGCCGGCGCCGTCTCCGGCTTCCTTATTTTCCGTGAGTATTAACGCCATTTTTTTCCCGTCTAATTTGAGGGTTTCTGTATTTTTCGGCGGCAGCTCGTTTTGTTGGATTTTCCATTGTGATAACGTTCGGTGTTGAATTGACAATTTGACGGAATTTTCTGAACAATGCTAGTGGAGTTGTTGGTTTGCTGATGTTTAGTTGACTGAAAATAGTAACCCTTAATTTGTTTTAATTGTCTCTAGTCATATATTGCAAATTATGTGTGTATTGGGAAATCAGGAATTGAAAATGGCTAGGATACTATATATTTAAGTTAATTTTCAATATGGATTAATTTTTAATAGGGTGCTCGATTAGTGATGCCGAGAGCTATTCTTCTGGTATAGTAGGCTGTCGTGTACTTCTGCTTAGGAGCCTTTGGGTTACTCTGCTAATGTGGTATTGTTATTGAGGAATATATTGTAGAGGAAGTTACCCTTGTGAGAAAGATTGCATTTTCACTTGTGGAAATTCTTCTAGGATGCAAATGCATAGGCAAAGACTTCATGATCATGCTTCATAGTTATTTTCCGTTGAAGTGTGTTATTTGATCACTTACACTTAACAAATGAGTGCAACATTTCTTTTCCGGACAAATGGAGGCTGGAGCATATATATACTGGTTTAGTTCCTGGTCAATTTTTCCATGGTATTTTTGTCTAATAGAGTGAGAGTAGTTGTATACTCTCCTTTTTTACAAGTTGCAGTAGTCTTGCTGCATCTTCTGACTAATGAGAGAGGTTATGTTGACTGTTGTTTCAGGGAGTCCAGCAACACGCTGGGCGTCTATAGCTTTTGGTGCTGGAGTGGGGATAGGTTCGGCTTACTCAGAGTGCTCTCTTAAATTTGACAAATCTCCTCAAAATTGACCTCTAATATATCCGGTGCCCCTCTGCCTGAGGTAAGTACAGCATAGTAATATCAACTTCTGGTCTTTTACTTCACACCACTGTTCTTCCTAGTTTCAGATTTTTGTTTCTAATGAACACTGCTTTCCATAGAATATAAGTTGCTCTATCTCTTAAAATTCTAGGTGAAGAACTAAGTAGGCCTTGATTTCACTGTCCTTGATTTCACTGTCCTATCTATGATATGAAGTATATGATCAATCACCATGAATTTGCTGTTCTGGCTATGAGTTGCGTGTTCCAAGATTTAGGTGAAAATTTGAGTAGGTCTGCAAATCTTTGTTCTATACACCTTTCTTACGTTTCATCCATAAGTGATTGTAGTTATCGGTTTGTCATCTTTCATGCTCGTCAACACATCACGTGCAGTTCTCTTTAGCGTGTCTTCTGTGGTGCTCGTATCATCTCAGAAACAACATATTAAAACCATATCTTTCGATTTAATGCAGGCTGAGAAGTGAAGTTGTGATTGCTGGGCATGCTTTCTGATTTGGGACTCCCATTTTCTTCTTCATTGTTTGTTTCAATGGTGTATTTCCAGGAGGCCATTTGGCTACTAAATCTCAAACTCTGGTGTATCACATAATTTTTGTTAATTCCACCACTTTTTGTACACCTATTAGAGGATTTAAGCAGTGAAAAGAAGAGATAAATAATTTGCCTTGATTTAAAAAATATCGGTGGCATCATATCTCCCAGCTACTGAGCAAATTCGTTATCTATAAATTGGCCTCGCCCTTTTTATTGTCTTGTTCAAATAACTACAACTGGGAATTTTCTAACTTATATAAATTTGGTTAAAATCGTAGTATGATTTTATTTTACGATTATTAAATTTGAGAGTTTAATTCATTTGCATATTCAATTGGTAATTTTTGAATAAAATTTCAGAAAACAACCTTGAATCATTAAACAACAAGTAGATTTTTATATTATTATTTCAACCATAGTTTTTGAAAGTTGCTTTTGTCAAAAAAATAAATAAATAAACTTAGGGCCCTACACATTTTGGTACAGCCCAAGTTATTGGGCCGTGCATTTTCTTGTTTAACTGGGTTTAATGATTATGTATGTATATATTATTTTTCTAGGGTTTAACTCCATTTCCAATTGTCAGCTCTCTCACAAAACGCACAACACACAGTGAGAGAGATCCTGTAATGGCACCCAAATCGGTGAAATCGACCCGTAATCCCGAGCTGATCCCCGGAGTTCGCAAGTGCTCCCGCTCACAAATGTACCACAAGCGTGGGCTTTGGGCTATCAAGGCCAAAAACGGTGGAAAATTTCCTCAACATGAGAAGGCCGCCGCCGCGCCGGCAGCGGAGGAGAAGCCTCCCAAATTCTACCCCGCCGATGACGTTAAGAAGCCGCTATTCAACACGCGCAAGGCTAAGCCCACCAAGCTCAGGTTACCTTGTTTTCAATTTTTAGCTATTTCTCTCTTTTTTTGGTTGAATATGATTTTTTGATTTTGTTTGTTGTTGTATACAGAGCGAGCATTACTCCCGGGACAGTGTTGATCGTATTGTCCGGGAGATTTAAAGGGAAGAGAGTTGTTTTCTTGAAGCAGCTTTCCTCTGGATTGCTTCTTGTGACTGGTAACCTTTTTATCTTGATTTTCAGTTCTTATGTTTTTGCTGCTTCCATTGGTGCTTGGATTTGTGTTTGAGTTTCTAATACATTCCTTTTATGTGTTGGTAGTCGATTTAGCTTAATGTTGGTAACTTTTCTGCTGCAAATGTAGCAATTTATTGTGCCAGTTCTCTAATTTTATGAACTGATTTTAATTAGTAAAGCAGATCAGTTTTTTCCAGCTTATACTTGCAATGTCATTTTGTAATGTTGGCCGAAATACTTAAACTCAGATTAAAGCATTGCTCTTGATGTTTTTTTTGTCCTCTGAAGATTTAGATATGATTTGAATTGTTTGAGCGATTGGAGATTTTGTAGTTGTATTGACGACTAAATTCTCCTCCAACCTCTAGTAGTAGTGATTCCAGAAACGATTCTACTCTTAGTAAAAGTGTAACCAGTGTAGCCTATTTGGTTTCTGAGACATTCTCTCCCTTGTTGACATTTTATATCATCTTTTGAAGCAGTGTTTATCTATTAGCTATGCTGCTTGAATCTCTGGGCCATATCCAAACTTCTATTATGTGTTAATTATTTGCATGAAGTTATCGTCATTACAACCCCTGTTCGATATTCAGTGGTATAATCTAAACTAGAAAGGCTTCCTTTCTCCTGATTCATTAGTTATCTTACTAGTTTACTGATGCTACAGGTCCATACAAGATCAACGGTGTTCCTCTAAGACGTGTGAACCAGGCGTATGTCATTGGTACATCGACGAAAGTTGACATTTCTGGTGTAAATCTGGAGAAGTATGATGACAAGTACTATGCTAAGCAAGTTGACAAGAAGCAGAAGAAGGGGGAGAGCGAATTCTTCGAGTCAGAGAAGAAGGTAATTTTTCGATTCTTAGTCATCTTAAGATTGTTTTCTGGTTCATTTCTGATGGTGCAATGCCAATATGCAGGAGAAAAATGCGCTTCCCGCAGAAAAGAAAGAGGATCAGAAGGCTGTTGATACATCTTTGTTGAAGACTATCGAGGCTGTTCCAGAATTGAAGACATATTTGGGTGCAAGGTTCTCGCTAAAGGCTGGCATGAAGCCTCACGATTTAGTTTTCTAGAGGAAGTTTTTGGTTCCAATTTTGTTTCTCTTATTTCCCCTTTGTCGCAAACCTTATATTACAGGCCGTATTGTGATCAAATTCATTTAATATAACATCTTGAGTTTTGTTGAGTGACTGGGAATCTCCTACATGGTTTTGATAATTTTAGCAAGGATTTTTTATTTGAATATGTTGTTAAATTTTTATTTGAATCCCTTTTGTTGGTTTGTGTTGGTTGTGATAGTATCATGATAGATGTGTATAATAACAGAAGGTAGTATACTATGGAACAATCATTACAGACCATACTAGTTCATTTTCTTACAAACAAACCATCATGTAACCAGTTTCTCATTATCATAAAAGCTTCCTCTGCATCTGCATCTTCTTCTGCAGTCGGCCTATGGACGAAAACATGACCTGTTCTGTGGAAGACAACCATCTTTGCATTTTCATTCCTTTTTTGTAACATCCTCCAATTTAGTTATAGGGTATAGTGCATCATCCTCACCTGTGATTAGTAGCAGAGGTACCTTTATGTTGCTAGCAATAGAAGAGTCAATCCTAGTACCATAAAACGAGACCCCAGAGCCAAAATAAGCATCCTCATCTTGAGCTAGAATATGTATAACTCTACCACCTCCATAGCAGAAGCCGATGATCCCTAGCTTGTTTGATATACCTGCAGTTAAATGTTCATCCTTCATCCATCTTGCTGATGCAAATATAGCTCGTGCCATGTGTTCTGGCTTCTGCTTGGCAGTCCACTCTTCAAGCAGAGCCCATGGCCCGTCTTTTCTCCAGGAATCCCCTGTAAACAGGTCAGGCACTTAAACACTGCATATCCATGAAGTCATACACGAGTTCATGTCTAAATTTCTTCTGCTTATAATTAAGCATTGTGTTGGTTGAGATGTGAGCTTACTTGTAACCGTTGCTAGCAACGTGATTGGCAAAATATGTGGTGGCAGAGTCGTGAGACCTGAATATATCCTAGAGGAGCAATATGCCTGTGCCATTGTTGTTTTTGACTGCTGTGAATAGGTAAGCTTGGATTACATCTCCTTCGTCGTCTTCAATTGTTAGCTCTATTCCATTCACTAATTCACAGGCTTCGTCGATTATGCTCTTGTCTACTCTCACTTGGCTGCATCTTTCTGCAAATTTCTGCCTTCTCTCATTCCATGAATATACATTGCTTTTCTGCGCACAAGCGAAGTCTTACAGTTAGCATCTTTACATTTTAAGAATCATCATCCATCTCTTACTGGGATGATGAATGTGAATTTTAACGAGCTAAGCACGTGCATTTTACTAGTTGTTTGATTTTCTGGAAGCAACGAACTTGCAAGGAAGAGCAGCCAGGGAGGCTCCGGTTGCTGGTTTGAGGTGATTCTCGTGCAGCATATAGATTGGCGGAACTGTAGAAAAAGGAGATGAACCCAAACCCATTTCTATCTAACTCCCACTACTCAAAATATCTTTTTGTTCAAGATTTTGCGGTCAAGACTCAAGAATGCTACTTCGATCTTGTCCCATTTAAAATATTAATTGGCTCAAGTGGATTCTTCTCAATCCTACTGGATTTTCTTAAGTAGAAAAGTTGAGGATTTTGCATGCTAAAATATCGTTTTGATTCCTCTATTGCAGAGTGTATTCACACTCATGAAAACTACAATGTTAATGCATTGTTGAAAATAGAAAAAGTTCGGAATATAGGCACGAAATTTTCCCTTTTCCAAACCGAAACATAGAAAAGGAACACATTATATTGGAGAAACATTACATATACAACCTTTGATGCTCTTACAATGTATACTTAATACTATCTATTCTAAGACGTATCATACTCTGTATTAACCAGAATTCATTATACAATCCAAGAATCATGGCACATTCCAAACCAATCTCACACTGCTCATACTATATTATACTGCATAGTATAACAAATAATCAAGAAGTATTTAATTTGACTTAAAGCTCTGTGTGAACTATGTGTTGTGTAGTAGGTTGAACTATTTTAGCATCCTTATCAGAAGAGGAGAGGCATTCTGCTGAGGGATTTATGTAGCCGTAGCCGATGCCGGCTGCGGAGTTGCAGTAGGTCTCGACGGTGCCGTCGCTCCTCTGCAAATTGATGTTGTTGAGGATAATGTGAGTGCAACGGATTGTGTCACTGCAAGCAAATTTCATGGCTTTTTGGCTTCTTGATGTCCCAGTTATGTTGCGGTACATGATTTGGGTTATGTTGACCGCTGACGTCTGATGACGCAAGAAACGAGGTTGTTAGGTCTTATAGTGTGTGCGCACGTGTTGGTTAGAGGTCACAAAAGACCAAGTCAGACTGAGGCAGGCCCGACAGTTTGACAGCTCTAGTGGTGATAGCATACCTGGTTTTGGCAACTTTTTGGCGAGTCGCAGTAGAATTGGTCTATGATGATCGGGTTGGTGACGTTTTCCATCCTGACGTCTTGGTAGCGCACTGCACGCACGTAGCCGGAGCCTCCCTGCAACGGCCATTGTGCATAAATAGCCACTTTGGATAGCAAAATGTATTATAAGTTCTCTTCTTTAAAGAACGATTGTTAATGGTTCTCCATTTCTCCTTCGTGGGTGACTCAAACCCCCAACTTGATGGATGGGGGAGAAACGCCTTACCAACTGATCTGTGTTTTGTTGTCAAAGTATTATTATAATTTACCTGCCATGTCTTGATTCTGAGGCCGTTGGTGGTGCCTCGGAGGAAAGCCTTGTCCAGGACCACGCTCTCGACAATGCCGGTGGTGTTGTCCTTGCCAAGGCTGCCAATGCTAGTGCAGTGCAGTTTCTAGTAAATTAGTCTAATGAAAAATGGTATAAAACTGTTTTTTTGTGTAAATTTGGAGAGTATGTTACCTAATTCCATGGCCTGGTCCACAAAAGATATTCTTCATCTTGATGTTGGAGCTAGCATTGACAATTGATATGCAATCATCTCCTATAATCCACACATGTTTGAAGTAAAAACACAATTCAAGATTCATGGGAGATTCACATTTCTTGAGGAAGTGAGGAAAATACTAATGTAGTAATGTAGCAAGAACCTGTCCCAATTTTGCAGTTTTGAAGAACTACATTTGTTGATTGAGTGATGTGTATCCCATCTGTATTGGGGCTGTCCTCTGGGGCAGATACTTTGACATCTATGACCCGAACGGAGTCCGAACGCCCAATGACAAAATTCATCTGCTGCCCATTCTGAACTGTGATTCCCTTCACTCTCACGGCTGAGCTCGAGTCTATTGTAAGGGCCTGAAAATTGAGATATTCCACGTCATTACTCGATTCTATGATCATACATAGTAGGCGAGTGTAGTGGGCGAGTTAGCCTCACCGTTGGTGCACTCTTGCAAGGCTGAGGACAGATCATAAAGACAGAAACAAGAACAAGAAATCAATGTTGGTTAGTAGATCAAAGTGAATAGTTGTGTTGGGATTAGCACATGATTGTTTGAATCAAGATTTTTTTTTTTTTTTTTTAATTCTTTTACATTGGACTTGTTTTTCTTGCAAGAAGCTGCCCACCATTTGGTGCCTGAGCCATCTATGACACCTTTCCCTTG
>JAYDZE010112927.1:0-23660 GCA_034509125.1 Monilaria moniliformis
AATCTAATTCGATTTTCCTCACTTAAAGTCTTACCATATTTCTCTCGTTAAACTCTATTTATATAATAGAGTCCTTCATCCATCTCAATTCATTTCATTAATTATTTCTCGAATAATCGCCAAAAACCCCCATCCGGCGATCTTATCGCACCGGAAATTCGTAATTTAAATTAGGGTAATTTTAGGGACATTAAAAGATAAGGTCAAGAGACTTCATGATAGGCGCATTGATTGAAAGGATTTGAAGCTAGGAACAAAAGCTCTTGTGCTCGATGCTCGTTTGCAGCTTTTTAAGGAAAGCTCAACTCTCATTGGACTGGACCATTCATTATCAATGAAGTTTGCCTTATGGAGTTGGGATTTTGCTAAAACCAAACTCAAAGTTAATGGGCATATGGTTAAGCCGTATTTTGGAATAGAATAACCACTTTAATAAGTCCAGTCTATTGATCTCGACGATTCTTCTGTCTATTAAGCACAATTTTATCATGCTCATGAAGTAAAATGAGCGCAGCGTGGGAGGCAATCCACGAATTTTTCTTTTAAGTCTTCTACATTTTCCACTATTTTGTTTGATTTTAGTTGTTTTTTGTTATGGGCAAAGGTATATTGAGTTTTGATAATTTTCACGTTGGGAAGTGAAGAATCAAGAGCACTTCGCCAACTAACCGGTGCTCGTAATTTCGAACAGTCGCACCGCGCCAGCTTGTGCTATCTCCTAATCGGCGCTTGCAATTTCGGACAGTAGTACTGCGCAAGCAAGCGCTACCTCCCAACCGGCCGCCTATCTTTTTACTAAAAAAAAATCCAAAATCAAACTTCATTTAGGACTCGACCCTACCCTCTTCCCCACATGCCCGCCCCCAACCTCTTTTGTCCATCTATCTCACTCCCTGCAACACCAAGCACTACTCCGCCCTGCCGTCTGATGAACTACCACTATTCAGCCGCGTGCACCCCTCCGACCACCGCTATTTGCATCCCGGATGTCGCCCACATACCGCGCGCCCAAACAAGTGCCTATGCCGAGCTCCGCCCAATGTTGTGAGCGGCGGGCGCCTAGCCCTGCCTACCGCTGTTCGATACCCACAACGCATGCCCCTACTACCTTCGCGCGTCGTACCTAGCTTCTTCAATCCCTTCCCACTGTCGCTCCCGTTTCTTCGGCTGACCATCTACTTTTGAACACGTCACATAGCCACACCCCTGTCAGTTGTGCACCCTAGATTCACTCCAGCCTGTCACGCTCCTCGGTATACATTGTGATCCTCCTACTCCGGCATCCCTTGTATGGCTCACAATGGCACAGAGTTCCACCAAACATTGAGCCACTGCAGCCGCTGATGTGACATCCTTAACCCAAAGCATGCATCATTTTGCATTACATATTTTATTGCCAATTACATATCAAATTGTCATTTGCATTAGTGTCTATGTTATATGGTGTGAACACATTCATTAAATTATCAAATTCATATTTTATAGGAAATGATATAACTAGATGTAAGTATTTTAAAGTAAATAAAAAAAGTAAATCATTATAAGTTAATTTTGAATAATAATTTCTGAATTAGAACACAATTTCATTAAAGTTGTTACTTAATTAATGGTAGAATAAATAATTCATTTATATACTTACTTAAATAAATGTATATATGGGATAATTTTCATTTAAATCATAAATTTGCATAGACTTCTAGTCAATACCATAACTTTTGAACCCAGAAAACAAAATCAGATTTTTACTAAGTTTCGCAATTTTCACATGGAAATTTTTTCCGGCAAATGCGATATTGAGAGGGTGCAGACGTGTATTACGTGATTGGGGGTTTTGTGTAGATGAGAGAAGGAAGTCGAGATGGCAGCAGGAAGGCCACTGCTGCTCGGCCGGTTGCAGGTTTGAGCAGGAAGGGAGGCAATTCACGCCGGTGGCGGTAGCTGAAATAAAAGAGAGAAATTGAGGGAGATGGGGGAGATGAGAAAATAAAATAAAAGGGTGGGGAGGGTTTTGAAAATAAAAGAAAAGAAAATGGAAAAGAAAAAGAAAAATAAAACAAAAGGAAAATAAAAAATCCTTATTTTTATTAAACAACGTCGTTTTGAGTATCACGAAATGATGTTGTTTTGTTCGTCGAATATTTTCTCCATGTCGGAAATTCCAGCTGCTACGTCACTGTTGATTTGTCCGATAAAATCAACCCATGGGACAGTTGCGAAACTTAACAAAGTTATGATTTTATTTTTTGAGTTCAAAATTTATGTGATTGACCAGAAGTCAACTCGAAGTTATGATTTAAATGGAGCATCACCAAACGACGTTGTTTTGTTCACCGGATGTTTTCTCCACGTCGAAAATTTTGGCTTCCATGTCACTACAAATTTGTCCAAAAAAATTGACCCATGGGGCAATTGAGAAACTTAATAAAGTTATGATTTTATTTTGGATTTGAAATTTATGGGATTGACCAGGTGTCAACGCAAAATTATAATTTAAATGACAATTAAATATATATATATATGGGTGCGTTAAAATGAGAACACCACCTACATGGATAACTAAGAAGTAATATACACCCAATGATCTCGATTTGGACAGACCAGATTTTAGGATAAAACATATCATTAGTGCTTGAGACTAATATCATTAAGGGCATCAATGTCTTGTTAAAAAATTACACACCCATTAAATTTGACAGTTGACGACCAATTAGGAGCATTAATGAGGCATGTCTTGGACGATATAAACAACATACTAAATCTTCCACATTTGTACAAAGAATATACATGCAAACTATCATCACTCCTCTGCAAAAGATACTAACAATCTCTCTCCAAAAACATACATCTTCATTCCTTCTTCTTCTTCATTCAATCATTCTCTAAAAAACATCTACACCATTTCACAGTCAATATGAAATATGTTTGTGCCTCATCATAGTTTGGAAACGATACCATTCAGAGCTACTTTATGTGATTCTAAAACTGAAGAACAATATTCAGTAATCAAACAATGACGAAAATTAGAGCTTCCACATCCTTCCGTCCGTCGACATTAGGCCGGCCTTCTTCATGAAGAGGTTAGTTCGACTATATAAATGCATTATTCGACATTGATTTTAAGTATTTATTTTATATGTGAATTGTTATTTGTACCATTTTTTCTGAGTAAAATGATTATCTAATACCGCGTAAATGATAGTATAAGATGTGTAATGATGCGAAATTCCCAAAAAAGATTATATTTGTTGCGGCGTCGGTCAAGTTTGGTGTACAGATGGTCCGTCCAAAATTATTTTGATGGCCTAATTTGCGCATTTTTTGTTATGGGCAATATTCTTGTTTGTTGTTTGTTGTTTGTAGACATGTATGCAAAATGATATTAACCAAATGTGACAACGATATGAATCCGTGTTCTCATGTATGCGGTAAGCAATAAACGATATCAGTGGAATTCTGTTGGTACCATTTAATGATAATGTCATGTTCTAAAAATTTATACAATTAGGTATCAATGATGACATCCGATATTGCTTAAAATGATACTGTTAATAATAATAATTTATCTTGGATTGGTGAAAACTTAATTATATGTTAAATGGATAAGAATGATGTTGCATGTGTATATTAATGATACTAATTCTTATGCTTGTTGTTCTTAGTAATGTTGGAATTCTATTTGTACCATTTAATGATATTGTCGTGTTCTAAAAATAGTAATGTGAGGCATAAATGATGATATCCGATATTTGTAAAAATGATACTGTCAATAATAATGATTAATCTTGAATTGGTGAAAACTTAATGATATGCTACATTGATGTTGCATGCATGTATTAATGATCCTAGTTGCTAACAATAATAATGTTGCATTCAAACAACATTTAATCATTGTTTCTCTTACAGGTGGCAAGCGACAACACGTAGAACAGGATGTCGACTACAACAATGACATTCCACTTGTGCAACTAATTGGGCAGAAGAGACAGAAATGAACAATGGTGCGGGCTCATCGGCCGATGGACAAGGTTGTGTTTAGAAGAACGCCAGAGTTTTTTGTCGATGTTGTGAAGGGATTGAATGATAAACAGCTGCAGTCAATGAAAGATATGGGATTCCACAGCCTAATGCATTTCACCATCACGAACATACCGGCTAAACTTGCTTATTGGATAATGAAAAATTATAACCCGAAGTTTTGGAAAGGGCTGTATAAAACCAAGGTTTGAACAACATACATTACCAGTTGTGGCAAGTGTAAACCAAAATGAAGACACTGTGGAAAAGTCTAGTGATGGTGTTATGAATGAGGGAGAAGCTGAAGAAGCATGCCAGATGCAGAGAATTCAATGAACAACCTGATGTCGGCTACGAAAGCGGCTGCATATTTAGTGTCTACACTCCTCAAGCGAATCAAGGAGACGCCCCCCATATTTGTAACGTGGATTGCTTTAAAATAGCATCCGATGCAACTCTAAGGGTGATGGGACTGTCACTGCAACATCCAGACTCCTTTGTGGACGTCGTGGCTAATCTAACTCAAGCAATGACGGACGAGGATTTTGACAATCCAGTGTGATTTGAAGCAATTGAGGCGATGATGAAGGTCTTTGATGAAAGAGCTGATACATGCAAGAAGGTTGATATCCCAAACTTTATTCTTGGACTTGGAGCTAAATATGTAAGTTAATGGATGAATTAATTTCTAATTTTGTTGAACTTATGTGCAATGATTATCTTATTACAGTAGTATCTTTATAGTTTGGTTGCTTGAATAATGATGTTGGAGCAGATGTGGTGCCTGACATTGGTCAAAATCCATTTGAACCTGTGGTAAACAAAATGGAACCAGAGATTGGTGAACAAGGAGGTGATAAAGAGGTGACATAAAGAAATTCAAAAACTCGTACATAAATTTAGTTAGTTACATTTAATGATACTCCACTTTATGTGATGATATATTAATACATGACCAATGATATTAAAAAATTATTGCGATATAGGTTGCTAGCTTGGATGATGTTGTTGAGGCAGATGTGGTGGCTGACGTTGTGCAAAATCCATTAGAATATGTTCAACACGCACTAGAACCACATATTGTTGATCAAGGAACTCATGTAATGATATAAAAATAATATTGTATAATACCAAAAATGATATAGTATATCTTCTATAATGATATTGGCAAATGAAAAATGGTACCACCTACTTAAGGTTGTAGATGCAGATTATGTGATGGAGGATAAGATATTCCATGATGTTATGGGATATCAGTTGAAGGGGAAACAACCAGTAGAAGAACCACATATGGACTATGAATCTATTAGACAATGGATATCAAAACAGGTAGGTTAATTAAACATTATTAGAACTTCTTTATGTTATTGTACAATGCACATATCTATAAGACACAATGATATATTTGAATCATAATTGATGTTGTTTATATTTCAGGCAGTGGGATTTTATTGTGCATTGGATGACGATATGGCCCATAAGTATCCCCGCCGCCAATCCAAAGGAAAAGATCCAATTGTGAATGATGTAGTTGAGGGAGAAAAAACAATGGATGTAGATTCCATTATTAAATCAACAGTAACTGTGCAATAACTCTATAGATTAATTCACTTATCTATGTTTGTCACATATACAACATTTAAAAAAAGTTGTGATAGTCTTTTTGCAGGTGTCGAGACAATATGGCAGACAATACCAGTGGAGCTCAGGTTCCTAATGTGACAGTGACGGGTGATGAAGTCAAAGCGGCAAAAGTAGTATCGGTGTTGAATAAAATCATGTGTTTTTTCAAATATTAGCAGCATAATTTTTTTTTTACATCTATTTTATAACAATACATACAACCAACTGGTGATTGTCGCATTACGGCGTAGAGCCGATATAAAGTCGTCCTGTGTGCTACAATCACCATTCAATGAGAGGGTTGTCAGTGCCACATCAAAGCTTACGAAGGATGACAAAGAGCTCTACTACTGGATATTAACAACGAAGGACGTGGATGAGTAATCTATGTTTTTTATATACTTTGACTAAATGTGTTTATATCATCACATTAGCATGTATACACCATCGTATGCTGACTTAATAACAAAATAATGATTTTACTTGATGTTCATAATGATAATTGTAATTGGTAATAATGATAATTTCGATAAGTATAACTTTTAAGATTTTGTTCAGATTGTTATTGTTGTAATGATATAGTAATAATAAGATAATGATTTAGATATTCTCAATATTTTTCTAGCATAGAATTGTATACGATGATGGTGTTTTTACAGTGCCAAAGTTTGAGTTTTCCACCCTTGAACCACATGTGCATATATTTGTTGTGTCATCAATGCTTAGAACTCCTATATGAACCACATGGAAAAATACCGATCAACATCATCACCCACAAGACTTTTTTCACAACCTACCCCTGCGTAAGCAAAACAACAATCTTCTGTATGTTTATATTTTAACATTTACATTTTAATCATACTATATCTTTTTATGTAGAGCTACACCATATATTGTAAATAAGCATGCTATATGGGGTGCAAAAAGGGCAAGTGATGAATTTTCAGCACGTTTGACAGCTGAGCATCGCGGCATTCCAGATTTTAGATGGAGCACATATGATATGGTAATATATCACATACAACAAGAAACTAGATAAAATAATACCACTATTTATCTTTTTCTAACGATGATTTCCTTCGAAATTAGGGTTTTTTTTTCCTATTTGTGTTATGGGGCATTACTACATTATATGCTTTGGATTATGTTTTGAAGAGATCGACATATTGGACAATTCAAATGCGGGGGAAGCTCAGCTACAAGACATATACACTGAAGTGCCGTCTACGTTGGTAAGTATATTATAATATACGAATGCTTATTTTAATGGTGATTTATCTTATGCTATAAAAAGAGTTTGAGAATTTATTTAGACATTACAACAGATTTAGTAATGATATTATGTTTAACAAGTAATAATATTTCTTTATATGTATACTGTTATATTGATGATCAACTGTATTTGGCATAAATAATTTTATAATTGTATTCTGTAAAATACAGCTGAAATACCTTTGCGCACACCAAGGCAAACATGGTTCAATAAAAGTGGCTTGGATGTTGAGGAGATGCCCTATCAATGTACTTGATGCGCCGTAGAGAACTTTAACAAATAAGAACGACTATGGAGTGTATGTCTTGCATCACCTAGAAACTTATATAGGGCAGCGAGTCAAAGACGTTAGTTATTGTAGTTATTGCGTGCAAAGTATTGGAAACAACTGTTGATTGTAGAGCCAAAACAACAAGCTTAACGTAACCTAGTTGCCTCGGAAAGCTATTTCAAATAATCAATGAAGGACACCAAGGTTGACGTTGAGAAGATGATCAGCAACTACACAATCAAAGATGACTCTGGGAAATGAACCTTAGTAGATTATTGCTATTACATCTTATCTGACTGGTTTTTGGAACTTTGTTGTATAGTAGTATGCGCATAACAATTTTAGGAGTTAGTATTTAATGTTTTGTATTTAAAATCTCATGGATGATACAGTACTGGGATGTATTTTGATATGTTTATATGTTAGTCTAAGTTTCTTTAGCATAATAAACGCTATAATGATAATGTTTGTTCAGGTTAATGATAATGTCATGTGTATAAATGATGTTACCCTATTCGCAGTCTAATGATATTATGAAGCTGACATAATGATGATGTTAGTAATGCGTAATGATTCAGTAGTGGGATGTATTTATGCTGCTAATATGTTAGTCAAAGTTTGTTTAACATACATATATTTAAAAAAGTTATTATACTAATATCAATTGTACAAAATCATATTTCCTTAATTCGTAGTCTAATGATTTTATAATTTTGAGATAATGATGTTGTTATAAATATGTAATAATTTAATAGGGGGATGTATTTTTTGTTGCTTATATGTTAGTCTAAGTTTGTTTACCGTACATATATGTAAGAAAGTTATTATAATGATACTAAATTACACAAATAATGCATCATTGTCTAATATTTGATTGTGCGAGGGTACAAAGAATGCGTAAATTATCACAATAAAGTTAATATATAAATGAAATTATGTTAGTTTGAATACATAATGATATTGTTAGGGATATATAATGATAATGATTTTTATGTCATTCAGAAATGATTAATCACCATTCTTATGTAAAAAAGAATATTATGCATACTCATTGAAAGACATTGTATCTACAGATAGCTTAGAAACAAAGGTACTTATGTGACATTCCTAGAGTTGGCTCTGAGACTTTTGCTTGTTTTTCTCTTTAACTTTGTCATAATTCCTTGCATCGTGATGACCCAACTCACAACATTTTGTACAACGTATAATGGGTTTGTTTAACTACCTCACATACTTATCTTTTCTCTAAATCAAACGACTTCCAGACTCTTTTATTTTTACAATATTCGGAGGATGTATATCAATTGCAGCAGGTCTGGCAACACCATAAAATTCTTCAATCATCTTTTTGTTTTCAGCAATTAACGATACTGAACCTTTCCCAAATATTCAAACCTCTGCATCATCTAATGATTATATCAAGTTGTGAATATGGTAAATGCTCCCTTCAACTCTATGCACCAAACCAAAGAATGATGCATACAACTTATTCATAGTCTTACGTTACTCGTCTATTAGCATGTGATCTTCTATAACATCACCAGAAAAACCATGAACATATTTTACTAAAGACGACTTAAACCACCTGGTCCCGTAGTATTTCTCTGGAATCAACTTCACATTTTGTTTTTTAACATAAAAATGATGTGGCTACATAATATGCCAAACCTCACACATAATTTGCAAACACAATAATAAAAATCATTCCCAATGTCATAAGTAGCCATCCAAGTTTTGCGGCTGTTGTCGATGACTTTATACGTTTCCATGCTTGACTCAATCGGCATCTCAACCACACGATATTTGAAGCATGCTTCCATAATTTCTGCATGTACGATTTTGAACATATTGTCTATGTAAATTGTAGTTCCGTGTTTCTCAATTGACAACTTTGTTCCAAACTCAGTACAATAGTTGGGTCCATGTAATCCAATCTTGCATTTTCATTTCTCTGCTGATCCAATGCATGATTAAAGTTCATTATGAATACAACAAGATTGGAACGAGGCTTCGAGTACCTTTTGAAAAAGTTATTCTCAGACTAAAAGACTGACGTTGTCCTTAGTATTGAACCCATAGGAAAGTCCCTGAAAAATGTTGGAATCTAAAATTGTCTATGCCCGTACATTGTTTTAAACCATGTTTCATTAACCAAATCATATCTTTCCATAATCTCATTCCAAGAATCTTGAAAATCACTAGCCTCAATCAAGTTAGACCATACACATGCATTTAAGTCATTCTTGAAATCTTCATTCGACAACAAAACTTTAGGGATTTTGTCAAATATCTTCAACATTATATGCCACATGAACCAACGATGTCGTGAGAATATGTTCAACAACAGCTTTCATACCCAGGTCATGATCAGTTATTAAAAATCTTGGTGATGCTCCCATGCATTCAACAAATTGATTGAATAGCCAAGAAAACGAATCAGCATCCTCGTTTGACGCCAACCCAGCTGCAAAAGTATATGGCCTACCATGATTATTCTTACCTATAAACGGTGCAAAAATCATTCAATAGATGTATAAAGAAATATGCTATGTCAAATTGTTATGAAAATCATTGTACTTGCATTCATGATAGAATTTATGTCATATCGTCATCAATATAATCATTATATGAGTTTGAAAGTATCATTATTAAGTTGATCTCGTATTATTATGCATCAATAATATTTCAGACAATGTGCAAAAGTTATCACCCATTATTAAATGACAAATCATTATAAGCATTGTGTATTATCATTAGACACGGTGAAATATATCATTATATATGTAAACTTGGAAGCATATATATCATGTAGGTGAAAAACATATTATGATGAATCATTATAATATATGGTTAGTTATCATTACCATGCCTAATGTGAACCATTATAAAAATGAGAATGTCTGAAAAGATATAAAAAATGTTTTCAGCGACCACCATATGTTGAATTATACAATGTCTGAAAATGTTTATAAAATCACTTATTTTACTTACCTTTTTATATAATATGTTGTGTTAAATGCAACCACATCCCCAAACATGTGAAAATTTCTCTTTGACAAACCATCGCACCAAAACATCTGTTTCAACTTATCTTCGCCATCCATCTTGAAAGGATAAGTAAACCCACCACACGTTTCTTTCTTCTTACACACTTCATGGAGCACCAATTGTGCGTCTGTCCCCTCGACGTAAGCTTTCATATCACGCGCGTAATTCCTTACATCTAAAACAGTGCATCCAACCCCATCGTATCCACCCAACATTTCATTCAATAGTTTAAATGCATGTGTGGGGCCAATATTGGCTTTAACACAATCTGTAATAAATTTCTGATGCAACTCATCAGTGCTACGATTTAAGCTCATGAATCGCTTATGACGTTCCTCCACCATTGCATGGTTGTGTGCCTCAACAAATTTTTTGATAATATAACCACCTAGGCCATTCTCAGATATATACTTTAATAAAATTCGAGCATTACATTCGCACATCTTTTATGATGGTCTGGTTTGTTAACAAAGCCGTCACGTGCATTAATTGCATCCACGTCCTCAGTCATTTTTTTTACCTTCCCTACTACATACAATATATGACCACTTAATCAATCCGGCTTCACATTTCGAACCAAATATACGCGTGTCAAAACCCACAACACGCACATAATTATCATAAAAACTAGACGTCTCGTCAAACATCTTGAATCTTTTACCAATATAAGGCTTTAGCTAATATGTGCATGCAGGCACGTACTTGAATGAAATGAATTTACATTACTTAATACACACTCAGGGCCAATGACAAAAAACAGTTATTATTTTTTGCGAAAAAATAGATAATTATCATTTTTTACTTACATCATCACGCACTTACAAAGGAATGACTTCATATTTTTGTGACAATTACGTTAAAGCTTCGACATCAATATGAACCCTTATTGTATTAATACTTAATAAACATAATATAACAAAGATCTTTGCGTCTAAGAAATTGTTGCATTAATCTGTTGACGGTATTTCTATATCGCAAAAAATACAAGAACAAATGTCATAAAATAGATAAATGGAATTAAAAGATTCTCAATAAAAAACGTATATATCTTTATTCCAATATAATGTTATCATTATGTCAATTTGCATATATCATTACACGATACATTATATCATCAAAGTCATCACACTATGAAATTTTTTCAAACATATATAAGCTTGTTAACATTATCGAACAATTATTACAGAAAAATGCAGTATGACATCGGATACCTTCTGAAACATTGTCTACGTCCATTGTTCGATACCTTATCCTTATATCAATATGCTAACACGAACAAAAACTTATAATATGTATGACGACAGATTTTTGAACGATCGATGCATATATATATGATGTTTGTATGCATAATTACTTATCCATGTAATATGGTAATTACTATAGTAAAACAACAATTTGGTATTTATAAAAGATTGCATAAATTGATATGATAAATCTTAACAAACTATCATTACAATCTGTTTCCTAAAATAGTGGCGATGTGCAGTAATTTCTATAAGCATAATTACACTATTAACCTTGCGCATATGATGCATCATTAAAACGCCGACACATGTCATGCGTAACTACCGTTTGATTGATTATTGTTCCAATTTTTGTGCAAAAAATCATGAGTTATGGTGACTCTTGTCCATGCATAATGATATGATTAATGATAACTTCTTATGCCAATAATGATACTATTTGTTATTCTGATAATGATATTTTAATAGTACTTTAGTCGTATGAAATTATACATTCTTTATTTGATAATGATATATTATTCTTCTCATAATGATACATTCTTATACATATAATAATACATTCACATCAGATATATTGATTTTTTTTCATGTTAATGAAAATGATATATATAGGTTAAATTAATGATATAATTCTATACATATAATGATATAATTATACACATATAATGATATCTGCATCGTGGAATTTTTTCGTAAATCGTGGGATTTAAGGAGATTTCATGATTTTTGGATTTTTCCTATAATCGTGGAATTTTTTTGTACAATGATGTCCTTTAATGATGTTTGTATAAAATAATAATAAAGAGAAAAAAAATAGATATCGAAAAACAATGACTGCAGAAATAATTTGAGGAATAAGAAGAAATAGTTTGAAAAAAACAATAAAAGTCAAAAAATTATTCCAATAATAATATAGTATATTATATATATATATATATATATATAAAATCGAAAATATAAAATTAATGAATTTCCTAACAACATTTTTTCCATCACCCAAAGTCATCTAACAATTACAAATTTAGTGAAATCTTATGTTAAAATCGAAAATTTAACCCAAAATAATTTGGATCCACATATATAGTGACAAATCATGTGCAGCGAAAAGTGCAAATCTAATTGGGATGAATCGGATCAGGTGAGAGAGATTGTACAAAAATCACCTTGATTGTAGCCCACTGAAACTGGCTTCCAGTTGGCACACTTTTCTTTTCTTTTCTTTTACTTTCCTTTTTTTTAAAAACCACCATGTCCGGAATCATGTCAGAGCTCAGTTTGGTGTAAGTTGGCAGTTCGTAGTTCGGGATCAGCATATGCATGCACCTCCTCCAATGCTTGGGTATCAAATATGATTGCTAAATATTTAAAATGTTACATAATATATGATAAAACATATAATAAGTGGATAGATAGTAACTTAAGTGAATGTTACAGCAACCGTTGATGTAAAGATATTACATTTACCCTTAGAGTTCGTCAGTTATGAGCTCTTTTAATATTTCTCCTTTGTTGATGTAAAGATTGGATTCGATTCGATTGGAGTTTGGGTACATCAAAATTTAAAGCAACCAAACACAAAGCGCGAATAATGGCGTAGGTTAGTATGTTATAGTATCATTTTTGTGTACACATTTATATATTTTTGGGACTTGAGAAAAGGGAGCAGTAATTTTAATCTCTAGACCTCACCGCTTATAATTACAAAGAAGGTCTTCAACTTCATATATAATTAATTATATACATTTATATGATACACATTAATAGCATTAACTATCCATACATAATTTTTTCAAATGTATTATACTAGTAGCATTAGAATAAGAGTTAATTATAGCTATAATAAAAATCAGATAGGAAATGTTTATAAAGTAGAACTTAATAATGTATACAATCTCATACAATTTTAAGGTGCTTTCACCATTTAATTTAATCAATCCATTTATATATAATTAAACTTTCAAAAAGATTTATCCATGGATAAAGATTAAAAATCGGAATCACCAAATTCGAAAGAGGATAAATCAATTTTTCCATATAACTCCACAAATATTATAGACTAACACTTGCAATATCATTCATTACAAAAAAATAGAGTTTAGCAAACACTCAAGTATTCACTACACACCCAAAAGTGAACTCAACTAGTGAGCACAACAATGCTTGCAAACGGGTTGCTCGCTAAATTGCGCAAGCACCCGTACTCGCTAAATAGCAAACACGATGAACATGCTCACAAAATTCTCGTCTATCCAGTCACGAAGGCGCGGCAGTGTTTCGAGTACATGGGCGAGCATCAGTGCTCGTAGATATTCGAAAATGGTGAGCATACGTAGTGCTCGCCATGTTGAATTCCGACTGGAATTTGGCGAGCACAAGTGCTCGCAAATTGATTTATGAATGATGCGAGCAACTAGGTACTCGCTAATGTAGTAATAAATATTAAATAATATAAAAACTTTGCGAGCACGTGGTGCTCACTAAATGCTTTGAAATAAAAATAAAATAAATTTATTTAAATATATTTAATTATTTACAAAATATACAATTTTAAATATATTCTAAACAATTTAATAAATAATTGAATAAATTATTTACGAAATTTATTAATTTTAAAATGATTAGCTTATAAAATAAACTTTTATATTGATAATAAGTGGCAACAAATCGTCAAACTATACAAAATTTACATTTTCATTTTGCCAAACTTTACAAATTTTCATTAATAGAAATTGGCACCATTTGTACAAATATAAAATCTATGAATACAACGAACATATTTATCAACTATTTAATAGTATGATGGATTAAAAAAATTCCCTATCGAGCATTTCATTAAAAAGTTTATAGATTGTTCCTTTGTATTTAAGGATTTCAACCTATAAATTCTATACTATTCCCATCATTCTTTTTCTACTCATCTGCCTCCAATTCTCCTCTGCATTTGACTCTTCCATATCACTTCACATTTTCTCTATCATAGTCATATTTTCTCTAGTACTCATTCTTCTCGTGTTTGTTAGAAGGAGGCTTCTTAGAAGACGCTCATTCGGTTTAAAAGATGGGGTGGCTTCAAGCCTTCAACTCTAGTGGGGGTGTGTCGGCGTGGAGCTTCTCGCATTATTATGATAATTCCCAACCACATTATCATAACCATCATATGCTGGCTATGCTAATAGAATGTTTATCTAAAATTGTTTATAGATGTGCTAAAAACAGCACCCTACAAAGCAAAATAATTTTAGTTATTAATTTCAGATCATGCTCGTCCAAATGAAACACATAATTATAAGAAGGGTACGAGGATTTGTAAATATTTGGAAACTAGGCAGAGGACTTGTAAAGCATCTTAAAATTTCATTGTTCTTGAAAAAATGTGTAAAATTCATACAAGCTTTCTAACATATAGAAGTACTGTAAATGAGTCTTTAACTTTAAATTTATTATATTAACTTAATATAATAATATTTAAATTTAATTTTTAATGTATAAACTATATATACGTATGGTAGTTTTATGAAATTCTTGTTGAAAAATATATTTAGTTATTGCATATGTTATTTAGAGTAATATTATAAACATTTAAGAAAAGGATATATGCGAAGAAAGAGAAAAATAGATAAAAAGGTCAACGTGCCTGAAATGAGAGAGGTTAAGTAGGGGTGAAGAAAATATCCAAAATCCGAATATCTGATCCGAAACAAACCGAAATTTAAAATTTGGTCTGGATTATTCGGATTTTCGGATCGGATCGGGTATATTAAAAACCGAATAACTCCGATTTTATATATATTCTAATTAAGACCTTCAATTTACACTCTTAGTACATAAATATTGAAACATTATATTTTATATACTACCAATCTTATGGTATTAATTTAGAAAAGTTATTTTATAATTTTCAGATTTTTCAGATTTTTGAATTTCGGATATTTGGATTTTTGTTAGGTTTCTTGGATTTTTTATGCAATTTCGGATTTTCGGTTCGGATCGGATATGGAAGTTCGGATTTCGAATTTCGGATTCGGATTTTCAGATAATTCGGTTCAGTTCAGATTTAATTTTTAGAAAATTTCGGATATTCGGATCGGTTCGGATTAGGCAAAATCCGAAACGAAATCCGAATGCTCACCCCTAGGTTAAGTGTAGAAATCATTTTTTGCATTTAGTGTTTGGTGTGAAATTTCGGAAACATGGTTATCCATTTTTTAAAATATTTAATATTTAATTGACAATAATATGCTTTGTGTATTATCCATAAATAATCAAAATGACCTTCTCTATTTTGATTAGTTAATTTATAATTTAATTATTGCTAGATTTTAATATCAACTTATTTTAACATTAGTTAATTTAAACAAATGATTAATCAATTCAACAAAAATAGATACATAATATTATTATTTTAAAGAACGCTTATATGCATCCTTTTGTAATGCAATTGTTTGGTAATTTCCTTCTTAACATAAATTGTAATAATGTAAAATATAACATTTTTTTATAGTAGTGTTATTATGTTCTATTAATAACTTCTATACTTAAAATAATTAAACGGTCAATTGAAGTATCAGAAGAAAAAAAAAATTACACACTTCCAATCGTAGAAAAAGATATATATAAATATTAAGAATAATTTAATTTTTTGAAATTTAAAATGATAATAATTTATTTATTTCAAATTCATTTTCTACTTATTGTATTGCCAAATTAAAGATTTATTCACGATCTTTTATTTAATATGCATATTACATTATTTTATCTAAATACAATTACATGAAAATAAAAAAAAAGTTATTTGTGCAAAAAAATTAAAAAAAGAAAAGATAAAATCCATATATTCCAAAAAATATTGCAACCATCCCTAGATTACCAAATAAGCCGATTGTAGCAACTTTTTATTTTATTTATCAATATATCCATTCATTTTCTTTCTGTTCTTTATTTCTCATTTTTTGCACAAAGCACATTTTCTCTATTTTCATATAATACTATTTTAAACAAATATTTAGTATGCATCTTAAATGAAAAAAATTGTCAAAAAATGAAAAATCTTGAAGGGAGCTTCGGTTTTATATATAATATTTAAAATATAAATTCAAATAAATTATGATAATTTAAAGATTGAGCATATTGATAACTTTTCTAGACGTTTATTTTATTTTATTTTTTCGTTCTTTCCAATTTCTTTCTTTCTTTCTCATTTTTACACAAAACAATCTTTTTATTTTCATGTAATATCTAAATAAAATATTCAATATTCATCTTAAATGAAAGATCATAAAAAGCTTTAATTTGATATATAATATTCAAAAATATAAAATTAAAATAAATTAATTGTGTTAATTAAAAAATTAATTCATTAATAATAATGTGCTTAGTGCCTAATTAACGTGTAGAAATAATTCAACTAACTAGAAGTAACAAATTGTTACAATTGAATTTGAATTTAATGCGTTCATATTTAATGTTGTTTGATTGATAATTAATTAATACTTTATTATAAAAATGACATTAAAATTAATTTACAATCAGTTGCAAACTGAAAACCAGACTATGAGACTAGTACTGAGTAATAAATATCGTTGACCAGGTATATATGGCTATGGCAGTCAATAAGATTAAACGACAATAATTCGAACTTTGTGATTTCAACTGTTACGCCATATTTTATTTAATTATTAATTAAATGAGTATGAAGAGTTTCGAATAGAAATGCGCTAAACCGTAGTATTATTTTGTAGGCACGTGTGAATATTTTTCCCCTTTAAAACTTGTGAAACTCACCAATTTGGTTTCAAGTTTATACTATTATTATGAGACAGATAAATGCAAACAAAATTTATATTGATTTTTTGATCAATTTTATAATTTTTAAAATTAATAAATAAAATTATAACTTTTTAAGTTTTTTCAATTATCGTATGAATTAAAATTTCTGTGAAATTGGTGGTGATTGTAAACATAAAATTTGGAAACATACCCGAATTAGAATTGACGTTTACCATTGATCGGAAGCGATGAATTGGTTGTTCTCCCTCTTTGCCTTTCGATTATCACATCCAATGTTCTTGATGGATTCTTACGTATTTTTTATAAGTTAAAAACTATACATCGTAAGATTATAAGGGTATGCCTTTTATAGGCACAGGCAGGACCCGGAACCAATTGAGTCTGATATTATTCGGCACGTCCATCAAGGAACCGAAATGGGCGTAAAACATTATAGTTATTGGGCTTTAACTAAATAACTCATTAACCAATTAAATCGGGACACATTAATGAATAGAATTAATAAATTAATTCTTACATTCTCCCACTTGTTCCGATAAGCAAAAAAATAAGTCCACCAGCATAAACATAAAACACGTGAGTAAACATCATAATCACCATATTACAATAAACCACTTATGCAAGTTATGTCGGTTGTACATTGTATAAGCATATACTCTCTTCCATATACTACAACACCAATAACTTATAGTACAATGGTCCACAATAATGTCTTGCAAAACATAATGCATAGACTCTCTGCTTCTTAGTAAAAGTAAAAGTGCGTACATTCCTAAGAAACAGATTGCATCTTAATGCATGTCAGAAACACTTAAGTGATATATCAAAGTGTCTTATACGTCAAGAACAAATCATTCGTTGATATGACCAAGACCTATACTGTATACATGACCTTTAAATGTCTTAGGCTGTAAACCTTTAGTCAACGGATCCATAATCATGAGATCATTGCTAATGTGTTCTATAGACACACTTTGTTTCTGAACTTTCTCCTTAACGGCAAAATATTTAATCTCTATGTGCTTGGCACCTTTAGAATATTTATCGTTCTTGGAGAAGAATACTACTGTAGAATTATAACAATAAATTTTTAACGGCCTGGTAATGATGTCGACTACCCCAAGTCCTGAAATAAAATTTCACAGCCATAATGCATGAATTGTGGCTTCAAAACATGCAACAAATTTAGCCTTCATAGTGGATGTAGCAATGACAGATTATTTTGCACTTTTCCAAGAAACAACTCCTTCCACGAACAAGAATAAGTTGCCAAAAGTGAATTTCCTACTGTCAACACATCTAGTATAATCTGAATCTGAGTATCCAATCACTTCTAGTTGATTGATTCTTCTATACATGAGCATGTAATCCTTAGTGCCTTGAAGATAACGCATAACTTTCTTTGCAGGATTAGTTGATATCTGCGACGAACCCCGACTGCAAAGCTAATGTCGGGCCTCATGGATGTATGAAGGTACATCGCACTGCCTAAAACAGGGGAATAAGGAATTGCTTCCATCTCCTTTCGTTCAACATCATTCTTTGGACATTGATTGAGACAGAATTTATCCCCTTTTTGAATATAAACAATTCCTGCAGAACAATTATGCATATGGAATTTCTCCAAAACTTTTTTGATATAGTTTTCTAAGACAATCCCAACAATCCTTGTGATCTATCTCAGAATATTTCAATCCCAATCACATGGGATGTCTCTCCTATATCTTTCATTTCAAAATTATTTGAGAGAAATTCCTTTCCATAATATGCCCAAATCATTAGCAGTAAGTAAAATATCATCAACATATAGGGCTAAAAGATGAACTTACTCCCACTGATCTTTTGATACATGCATCGATCAACGATGTTTTCTTGAAAACCAAAAGATTGTATGATATCATTGAACTTAATATACCATTGATGTGAGGCTTGTTTCAGTCCATACATTGACTTTTTCAATTTATAAACCAAGTGATCATTCCCCTCAATTGAAGAACCTTTCGGTTGATCTATATAAACCTCTTCTTCAAGCTCACCATTAATAAAAGTTGTTTTCACATCCATATAATGTAACTCTAAATCATAATGAGCTATTAACGCCATAATTATTCTCAAAGAGTCTTTCTTAGAGATAGGTGAAAAGGTATCCTTATAATCAATGCCATCTTTATGAGTGAATCCCTTGACAACAAGTCTAGCCTTATATCTTTCGATATTGCCATTCGAGTTGCATTTGGTCTTAAAGACCTACTTACAGCCGACTCGTTTAGAACCTCTTGGCAATTCGACAAGATCCCTAACTTTGTTTTCTTCAATAGATATCAACTCATCTTTCATGACATTTATCCATTCTTCAGACTCATGACTATTTATGACTTGTGAAAATGAAACTGGATCTTTATTGATTCCAAGGTCTATAACTATTATATAAACCTTATAATCATCTGGAATTGTTGATCTTCTTTGTCTTTGTGATCGTATTAATGGCACTTCATGAGGTTTATCAATATTATTATCATTATGTAGGTCTGCCTGATTATCGAAGTGTTGTACATCATCATTCGGTTTTACATTATGTGATGGAACAATATTTTGTACATTATAGATAAAGAAATATTTATCGGTACTGAAGTATTTACGTAATTTTCTTTATTTCCACAACGTCTCTCATAGCACTCCCACTGTTTTCACCACCTTCGAGGAATCTAGCATTACCAGTCTCAACGATTCTTGAACTATGGTTAGGAACATAAAACTTATATCCTTTAAATTTCTCAGAATAACCAATAAAGTATCCACTAATTGTTCGAGAAACTAACTTCTATTTTAGACCGTTATTTTTCCTCAGTCTTTTAAAGAAAAAGGTTTCGCTTCCATCAAATTATTTTATTTGCAAGAAAATAAACTGCTTTAATTATTATTATCATGATTATTATGACCTCTAATATTAAAGTATGAATAAATAAAGGGAGACTTCAAATAGAAAATGAAGTAAAAGAAAGATTTGAAGGCGCGGAATTGCTGAGCTAAAACAAAATCCTCAAATCTCGAAGAGAATCCTACAAACAAGCCTCCAAAATCTCAGCACCACCTACACCATCCCATTTTAGTATCCCATTATCTGAATTAATCATTTCTCTACCCATTATCCATAGTTATAGGAAACGTTAATTTCCTTAAATGACAAGTTGCAGAAATAATCTGGATAAGGGCAGGTCTCTTGACCCCACACTTCTCCCTTTTGCTTTACCTTTTGGATTATTTTTTTGAGCTCCTCTCCCAGAAATTTCAACAAAGACAAAACCACAAACACCTATTTCTACTCAACAAAGAACTCTAATTTCTTCCTTTTGTTTCCTAGCGCCTTTCTATTGATTTTGATTTTTATTTTTATTGTGGTGGGCTTTCTTGTTTTGCTCGTTAGGTCAAAGGGGTTCTTGTATATTCGTTTGTTGGTTTTGTCTGGCTTCTGATGCGATTAGATTGAAAGAAGTTGAAATCTTGGAGATATGTCTTGTTGTTTGAAGGCTGGATGCTCTGTTTATGGGTCCAATGAGCTTGCTTTCAGGAACAGATCAAAAGGGTCTTTTAGGGTTTGTTCTTCAATTCAGACTCTTCATTTTAAGGAGTCATCAAACCCCAAAGAATGTTTAGGCAAAACCCTTCATTTGTCAGATCAGAAACCTGCTACCAATATTGTCTTTGAATCCCCCAAGTCGGACCCTCCCAATGTAAGTATCTATCTCCTTATGTGTGTATTCCGTAAGCTTTGTGCAATTAATCTATTTTGATGTTTAATAATGGTTTAGGCACAGACGTCATTGAGATGGTGGGAAAAAGTCCTTCATCAAAACATGATAGAGATTCAATCAGCACAAGAACTTGTGGATTCATTGTTGAATGCTGGTGAAAGATTGGTTGTATTAGATTTCTACTCTTCTGGCTGTGGAGGTTGCAGAACTTTGCATCCAAAGGTACAATCTTCAATCCCAAAACATTTCTTTTTTGTAATCCTATTGTTCATTTTCCCCGGCATTCTTGATATATATGATCTTTCCAAGAAAACAATTTAATAATTGACTAATCTTGAACAGATATGCCAACTTGCTGAAGTGAACCCCAATGCCCTTTTCCTCCAAATTAACTATGAAAATCACAAGGAGATGTGTCATGCCCTCAATATCCAAGTGCTGCCCTTCTTTAGATTATACAGAGGTGCAGAGGGCAGAGCTTGCAGCTTCAGCTGCACTAATGCAACGGTAAGAGACCGCGTTTTTCGCGTTTCTCTTTCCTACAGATTTGTTTCTCTTTCCGTCATAAATCTGTCTGATTCATGCTCTCCAACAATGTTTCAGATCAAGAAATTTAAAGATGCATTGGCCAAACATGGCAGTAGCTCGCGCCGTCTTGGATCAGCAAAAGGCCTGGATGAATCGGAGCTGTCTGCATTGGCCTCTCGTGGTCTGATTTCAAGAAATTTGATGGTAAATTCATCAAAGGATTATGAAATTGAAGAAGCTGATGTCTTTAGCATAAGATGACATTTTGGTAGGTGTCAATGAGGGTAATGCCATGGTGTTGGCTTAGAGAGTAAGACCATTAGTTCTGGAATTGGTAATTTCATATTCTTTATTTATCTCATTTTTTTTCCTCTCCTTTTCTTTTGGTTTTCAGATGTAAATAATTATTCATCAGTGGGGTCCTTATTTCCATCCTTCATCACTCTTGCTCTTCTTTTTTCGACTTCTTTTACCATTTCCTCGTTGTATTTCCATAAGCAAGGCTCTGGTTTTTTGAAGTGTAAGCCTTGCATATGCGGAGGATCTCATATTTATCATGTAATGGAAATGAGCCTACTAATAATGTTATGAGAGCCTACTAATAATGTTATGAGATTGACGATCCCTTTTGATTTAGGTTAGGTCGAGATTAAACTATATGAGTATGCTGGTAGTGTTTGTGTATAGCAAAGTCCCAAGTATTCAAGATATATTAAATTTTGATTAATAATATCAGTTTGTAATAACTAATGAGATAAAATCTTGAGATATTTGAGATTAGGAATCTCAGTTGGGCCAATTCGATCGGGTTCAGTCCAATCCTATAGGATTGTCGGTCTATTCGATCATGAGTCATTTGGATTGTGATTTTTTCGGGTTAGAAATTCTGAATTCCAACTCTAAATTATCGAATTTCGGCTAATTCATCAGACTAATTTTTTTTTTATGAATTTTGTTAATTAATATATTGATCTTGATAATTATATATTTCTAACAAAGAAATACATCCATAAATAAATTTTGCTTTAACTCAAAACTAATATGTATTTTTAGAGAGGTAAGAACATACATTTTTCATAAATAATTATCATTTTTAAAATTTTGAATCTAAATGTTTTATATTAAATATTATAGTAAAATATAAAAAAAATGAAATGATGAATATAACTTTCGAATATTGAATCAAAATGCATTTTTATATACATTTGAAAAAAAATTCTTATTATACTCTTCCAAAAGTATGAAAAAATTAAAGTAATGAAATTTAAAAACTAAATAATGAGAACTCGCTAATTTACGGGTCTACACGGGCTAATTCTATCGGATTGCGGTCTATTCAGTTTATGATCATTCGGGTTGTAATTTTTTTCGTGTTATAATTTTCCTTCCAGTCCTAATCATGTCGGATTGTCGGATTAATCAGGTCAATCCATGAGTTTCGAGCTAAATTGACATTTCTATTTAAAACTGAGATAGTAAGATCTAGTATTTTCGATGTTGCTGAAATACACTAACCACTAGATTAAGCGTATAAACAGTTTATACAGAACATAAGTGAGATTAAGTTGGATTAATTAGCGGGGGTGGGGGGGGGGGGGGGGGGGGCTAAATATTGTCCAACACCTAACTCAAATCCAAATACAAGAATATTTGCAACCGATTTCACTTTTACTTTCTTATTTTATACGATTTTTCTCTTTGTTAATTCTGAATATTGGTTAATCGGAAATGTGAATCGTCACTCAATTAAACATTCAGTGTATGTTTAGGTTAGAACATTAAACGAGTAGCTCTGTCATTTACATGTACGCCACCAATAGAAATAAAATACACACCGGCAGTGGCGGATCCAGACAAAAAAATAGGGGGGTGGAAATTTTTTTTTTTAACATAATACTTAAATATGTTTTTTATAATAAAATAAATAACATATTACAATTCAAGTAGCACTAACGTCTGTTGACCGTGACAACTAACTTCTACGAGTATCTATAGCTTGAAAACATTTCAAAAAAATTTCATTAGAAACCGTAGCGAAGATAAACATTTCATTGTATGTCACCAAATTGTCGTTCAACCAATCATCTCCCATCCTATTTCGTAGGTCGGTCTTGACAAAT
>JAYDZE010113038.1:0-23660 GCA_034509125.1 Monilaria moniliformis
AAGTTTAAAAGGTTTTTTAATAAAAGAATGTGAAAAGTCTTTAGGGTTTTTTGAAAAAGGGAATTTGAAAATAGAAGGAAATTGAAAGGTTTTTCTTAAAAAAAACTGCTGTGCCCAGGCAGGCCCCAGCAGCGCCCACTGTGCACCGTGCGCCCCTGCCGCCCCAGCGCGCCCCCTGAATATGGTGCGCCCCAGCCACCTTGGGGCGACGGCAGCCGAGCCCCGGGCGCGCTTCTGATAACATTCACCTATCAAACTTTCCGTCTAAATGAAGAGGAACCAAATGAGCTTCTGAGATTGCAGTCCAGCTTTAACAATATATAAACAAAAGGAAACCCTGCGAGAAACTTTTAGAAAAATAAAAACAAGTATTTTTCTTAAGCCCGATTTGACAAATAAGCTAAACTCACAAGCTAATTGAGGTGCATCAAGAGTACGCTAAAGTAAATTTTAAATATGATCATTTTCTCACAGATGAAGCATGACATTTAAACTACTTGCGGAAGTTGTCTGTAATTGCCTCAATTTAACCTAAAGTTTTCTTATACAGACTTGAATTGCTCTCCAAAAGAAAGCAGACCACTACTCAACTTTTCCTCATGAAGCAAACCAATTAACTAATCACGTGTTTGTTTTCTTTCAGATTCAATGATAGAGAATCTTCTGGTAAACAAGGCAGAACCAGGCAAATAGGTCATTGACTAACTAACACTATAGTAAAGGGAAATCTACTGTACTAAGAACTGACATAATAAATAGCCAGCATTTTCTTTTTGAAAAAGTTTATTTCCTTGGCAGTACAGAAGTTCAAATCACTTTCATTGTTCCTTTTTTGGCTAAAAGGGGCAAAAAACAGACAACCAATCAAATAACAGCATAGGAAAGGAAAATCTACGGTACTTAGAAACTCGCATAATATGTTACCTGGAGAAGAACTACAGGCAACCGAAGTGGGAGTGGCAGATTCAGTACAATCAGAAAAGCATGCAACTCTTGGGCTCTTATCAAGCAGGTTCCCAGAAGGCAACTGCATGACTTCTGTATCACTCACGCTAACTGTCAGCCCATCTTTTGTTACATCATCTTCAGGGCCTTCAACTTTCTTCTTTTCATATTTTGCTAGACCCTCACCCCAGCCAAGACGTGGCTTCTTCCTGGAACTGGTCTCATCAGAAACAGCCGGAGCAGCGGGCACAACACAAACAGCAGCTGGAGACTGAACAGGTGTCACATTCTTCAGCTGAGCATCAACCACTATCTCAGAGTCTGCCCCCATACTCTTGGAGCTACTTGAGTGGCTCAAACCAGAGCCCCTTGAAGACAAGCTTCCAGACCGGCTCCATTTAAGGGGCTTCCAATCTATTGATCCCAGGCCATTTTCTTTCTTTGGTTTCTGATCAGAGATGGCCAGCTCATCAGCACCATCCTCATTCTTCTCATTGTTCTCTTTCACAGGAGGTGGAGATTGAGTTGGTAAGGGATCAGGAGGAGGAGGAGGAGGAGGAGGAGGAGGATAAGATCCGTCACTCTTATTGTTGTTATCATGACATGTCCCAGTATTCTCTACAAACTTCTGAGTATTAACCTCAGAGGTGGGTCTCCCAGGACCACTGGCACTGGAAAACGCAGCAGGTTCCCAAGACGTAGATTTCCATTCTCTCTGGTTAAATGATCCTCCTCTATTTTCCCTGCTATTTCTAAAATATCTTCCATCTCCACGGTTTCCAAAAGGTCGAAAATTATCATCTTCTAGGTTTCTGTCACCATACCTAGACCCAAAAGGCATAAACCCATGACCAGCGTCATCAGGATACATGTGCCAACCACCCTGCTTACCATGACCTTCAGCCAGAAAACATTCCAAAAACCAAAAGAAAGGAAGAGAAAACAATCAACACAAGAAACAAATATATCCCATAGGAAAAACCAAACCATCCAACATAGCTTAAAAACACTATTCTACAGAGCTAACATATTTCAAACCAAAAGAAAAACAAAGCAGAGCTCAGATCTATTGAAACGACACCCACTCACCAAATTTCAACTGTTTTACTATTAACATCACAGATCTGCTTGGATAATTGTCTGAAGAAACTCCCTTTGACTAATTTCATACAAAATAAATTATAAAGCCACGGAGAAATAAAATAATTATGCTTAATTATCCGAACCCACTTTTACCCCATACAGCCAAAATCAGAAACAAAAAACGACCTAATTTTTCCGACCAAGAACAAGGACGTAATTTTTATTTTCTATAACCTTAAATTTTCTAGCTCTAATTCGCGACTCCGTAATAAATTCCGGTTAAAAGGCAAAGGAAAACAATATTTCAATTCCACAAATTGACGACTCACCAGGTGGGATAGGGCGCGAGCGGAAGTCCGAATACCAGCGCTGCTGCTGCTGGTGGTTCTGGTTGTGGTTGTGGTCGTGGTGGTAGGGCGTGGGGTGCGGCGGCGGCGCGTGCGGGTGGTAGTTCTGCTCCCGCCATCTGTGAGGACCGCCGCCGCCGAATCCTCCGCCACCGAAGCGCGGGTCGGAGCCGGATCTCTCGTGCTTCCTGAAATCCCTTCGATCCCACGGCAATTGCTCCGGCGGCATCAAAAAATACTCTTTCTCCTGCTCCGTTTCTCTCTCCTCTCTGCGCTGCCGCCTCTCAGTCTCATCCAAAACAAGACTTCCACGTCTCGGGAGAAAAGCAACGGCCACTGATTCGCCGGCGGGACGAAATAGGGTTCCAAAGACGGGCAATTACACAAATTTAGGGTGAATCTATGTGGGTTTTTGTGAATTTTGTTTTCCTTTTTCCGTTGGTTTTCTGGGGGGGTTGGAAATGAGGGAAGAAGGGAAAGAAAATCTGGGGTTAGGGGGAACTGAAATGATAAGAGAAAGAAGAAAAGGAGAGAGAGAGTAGTTAGAGAGAGTTCTCACTTTCTTTTCTTTTCTTTTGTGATTTTGTGTTTTGGATTTTCTTTTTTCCTTTTCTTTTTCTTTTTCTTTTTCTTTTTCTTTTTCTTTTTCTTTTTCATTTTGTGGTTGTGCGGGGGTGGTCTTGTGTGGGGCCTGGGGGGTGGGGTTTGGGGTGTGGAAGGGGTCGTGCTATGTGACATGCTGTGTATGTAAGGGTTTGTGACTTTTTGATCCAGTCAAGATATGGTGTGCATTGAGGAGTTGTACCTTTTTAATTTGTACATTGGTTTATTTCTCACTCTTTTTTGGCGTCATATAGTTTATTTTTTAATTTGTATTTACTTTATTGACTTTAATTATATTATATTGATAATGTTTTTGTTTGTAATATTTAAACCACATAATTACGTAATATTACATCCATAGCATTTCATCATCTTTAAAACACACATCAAAAAATTTAAAATTATGTTATTAAAGTTACAAAAATATTACAAAGTATATATGTGCTCAATTCTATATAATACTTCCTCAAATTTATTTTTATTTAATTTTAGTAAATCATAAATTTCATAACTCGATAAGTAGGCAGGGCATGATCACATCAATGCTGTATATATGTCACTCTCGAGCTAAAATTATCCTCGACTATTAACATTTTAAAATAAACCTAAAAAGGTAATATTTCAAATACAAATCTTGAATAACAAAAGCAAAATATTCTACCCATCTACCCAAAGTTATTTGGCCAACTACCCTTATTTGATAGCTCTAGCTACTGCCTCCTCTTATGCAGGAGTAGGATAATTTATTTTATAATTTATTTATTTACTATATAAGTATATGTATTGTCACACAAAGAGCCTGCTTAATTGTTTCCTTTTCAATGGGCCCCATTTGCATGATTTAAATAAATGGGCTCTAACATGGTAGGCCCATCTACTAAAAACAACATCATCATATGTCAATAAGTGAAGTAAAGATAATGAAAAATAATAATTTAATTTTTTTACTGTGGGTCGACATTATTTTCATCTGGTTTTCATAATTGTTTCAAAAGATTTACTGTTGGGACGAAGAATTACTAAACATAGAGCCCCTTACCCACCCATCAATAATTATTACAAATTAAAATATATTGATCAATAAATGTGATATTTTTACACATTTACAATGTGTGTCCAAATTGATTAGATATGATTTTATTTGTTATTAGAAAAAAAAATCGGGTCAGCTCGTACGTTTGAACTACTTTTGGCAGCTCTATGAATTATACATTTTGTTTCTTTCATTAAAGGAAGAGAAAACAATATGAGTTGAACTCGAGACTTCTTTCTTTATTCATGGAAGATTTATTACTTGTCCGTGTCGTTCCGATAAACACGAACCATGGACTTCATATCACAAGTCCGTGTCGTTCCGATAAACACGAACCATGGACTTCATATCACAAGTCCATTTATATGTCCTCCAACCCATTAAGGAGTACCTCAAATGTGGTGTCATTTCAATAAATAGATGTTTAGTTAGTGAGATTAAAAGCCAATGAGTAATTATTCATTGTCTCATGAATCATATCAAACCTTATAAATATTTTGTAACAATCTTTAATGGGCTTTTAAGAACCCTTAGATTCAAACCATTCCAAAAATAGCCTTACAATTGATATGGCCCAACTTGCTTTCATGTAGCTCATATAATGCATTTTATTTTCTCTTTCTTATTGTCAGGTGAAATATGCGGTGGCTATCTATAGATCATAGATAAATTATACTATTTAGAGAATTTTTATCTGATATATTCAACTTAAAAGGTATTGATGAAATTCGAACTCGTGATTTTTTAGTTACAAGCTCATAAGTATCACTGACTAGGCCATACAGATTGTGATTTTCTAGAATATTAATACTTTTGAACGAAGATGAAGACATTCGGTCGTTGACAACGATATTTTAACGGATGTTCGTTGTCGCGATTAGTAGTTTGTCGCAGTAATACCATTTGATCGAACTGCAATAGAATCTTCGACTAGCAGCGTCGCTGAAGATATATTATGCCAAATATTTTCTTTTTATATACAAAATTCCTAATTTCGTAATTGTTCCATCCTCAATTAATTTAATTTCAGCAAAATTATACAAAAATAAAAGAGAGGAATCGATCTTATAACGTGTATCCCACAAGTACGTAGGAGTACATTTGACATAGTCAAGAATGTGAGGACTTAAATGCAAAGAAATGGAGGACCACTCCATAAATGAGTGATACTACGGTCAGGTGATGCTACATAACTTTCTCACTTGAGTGTCTTAGGAAAGTCTTGGCACGGTTTGGAGTGCTTTAGATGATTAAGTCATAATATATATATATTTATATATAAAAAATATTAGTCTCGACTGACCTAGTTGTTGGAGTGGACGATCTCATCTTAATTTCGTAAAATAAATTATAAACCAAGTTATTTAGAAGACACTTGTGGTAATTGTTCCGGTCCAGTACACTATTGAGACGCCATAAAACTCGAAAATCAAGTCCAGAAAAAATTAAACAAGACATTTCTCCAACAAATCTCAAATATTATTCAAATATTGATATTGATAATTGATCTATTTACAATCTTATCAAAACTTAGAATTGATTTGTATTATGACAAGGTCATCAACCGTGTTCAATGTTAGTCATATCTCGACTCATAATTTCAATTGCATTGACCAAATATAATCTCCCTCTCCATCTCCATCTCCCTCTCTCTCTATATATATATGACATCTTGCAATATCAACATCCAACCAAATTTCATTCATACAAGAGTGTGTGTGAGAGAGAGAGGGGGGAGAGAGAATGGCCGTAGTGATGAAGAATGGGAGGTCGCTAGAGTCGACGGCGACGTGGGCAGTGGCAGTGGTTTGCTTTGTGCTGATTACCATAACGATTCTCATTGAGAAAATCTTTCATCGTATTGAATCAGTACTATACATTATCTTTTCTCTATTATATTACCATTACGCTCAAATAAAATCGACTTTATTATATATATATATAATGTTATACCACTTATACATGATACATCATTACTGTAGTTTTGACCATTTACTATAAAAAAATTGATGTTTTGACCATATATAGGGGTGCATCCATTTGATTCAAAAATTGATGGTTAAAATCACGTCACTACAAAATAGGGATTACATTATTACTGTAGTTTTGACCATTTACTATAATACCTTTTATAAATACACGTGTCATACATCATTACTGTAGTTTTAACTATTTACTATAATACCCTTTATAAATACACATGTCATACATCATTACTGTAGTTTTGACCATTTACTATAATACCCTTTATAAATACACATGTCATACATCATTATATTATTAGCCGTTAGATTTATTAATCATACGGTTATTATTTAGTCTCTGTTATGCAATAAGAATAGGTTCATATTTGATTACACCCCTATATATGTGTGTAATGTTTTATGATATTATTGTGTATTTTGGTTGCAGTGGTTGAAGAAGAAAAGAAGATTATCTCTATGTGAAGCACTTGAAAAAATTAAAACAGGTTATTTGATGTGTAATTTTGAACTTCTTTATTCTATATTTTAGTATTTTAAGTCTAAATACAGAATATAAAAATATAAATAATTTGTTGGAAATAGTTGCTTTTTATTTGAGTGTTTTCTAATTATATTTTGATACTGCAACTTATGTTTAATATTATGTATAGATACTATAATTTCCCTAATGATATTTCATTTTCTTGGTTTATATAAGAGCTTATGATGTTGGGGTTCATGTCATTGCTGTTGTCACTTGTACAACAATACCTTTCAGAAATATGTGTTCCCAATAGTGTGGGACACTCTTGGCATCCTTGCAAAGAGAAAAATGATGAACTATATCAAGATCCATGTGAAAAGGTACAACCCTTTGAAGCAGCACCCATGCACACACACACAATGATATTTTATCATTTTCTAGTAATATTTTTCCTACTTCTAGAATATAATTTATTTTTAAAAAGATTTAATAAAAGCTGTTTATTATTGTTATTATTATGGGTACAACATTTACAGGGCAAGGTACAACTCGTCTCTGCATATGGGATCACCCAGCTTCATATATTCATTTTTGCATTGGCTGTTTCTCACGTAATATGCTGCGTCACAACCTTAAGTTTGGGTAGACTACAGGTAATAAAATATTCTATCCTATTTTATATCTAATCTTATTTGTTTTTTGAAATTACACGTGGATTATATCATTACATTTTAAAGCACTACACCGTACAGGGCAGGATAACCACACCACCCTAAAGTGGGAAAATACACCATACATAGTCGGGATAACTACACAATCCTAAAATGGAAAAATACACCGCACTCAAACGAGATTTGAACCAAAAAACTCTTGCTAATGAGAGTTTTTAGGTGACTCAGTCTTGTCACTTGAGTTATGCCTCATTGACATTTCATGAATGCATATTATTAACCTACAAAATAGATAGAATTATCAAATCTTTTTTAACTGTGGACAGAAATCATACAGATAAGGAAATGGAAATCTTGGGAAGAAGAGACAACGACGGTTCTCTACCAATGCTACAATGGTAATTAAATGAATAATTGAATCATATATAATTTGATTTTAGAAAATGTACATATGAAATTTATGTGTTAATGAATAAAATAATTTATTGATATGATTGCAGATCCTAATTTATTGATATGATTGCAGATCCAGAGAGGTTCAGATTTGTGAGGGAGACAACATTTGTACATAGGCATTTGCATTTTTGGACCAAGCATCCCATCCTCCTATGGATTGTAAAAAGCCCTATACCCTTAATTTAATTTCATTTTATCTTTGGTATTTTTTATTTAATATATAACTGCTTCAGTATCTGCAGAAACAAAATTGTACTAAGCAAGCTCTGCAAGTGTGAAACAGATTTATTTTTCTTAATTTTAATATAATTTGCAAATAGTCCATTTTTCCTGTGCAGGGCTGTTTCTTTGGGCAATTTTTCACATCAGTTGCAAAAGTGGACTACTTAACACTCAGACATGGATTTATAACAGTAAGTCATCACAGCAAAACAACGTCGTTTCTGCGAACATCTTAGTGCTATGTTTTCACACCAATGAAATGCAGGCACATCTGACACCTCAGAGCCAAGCAACATTCAATTTTCAGAAGTATATCATCAGATCACTGGAAGAAGACTTCAAAGTTCTAGTTGGGATAAGGTTGGAAATTTTTACCTGTTCGACTTTCCTTCTTGTTTTCTGTAGATAGCAGCAGTTTCATCGAGCTCGTTTCCTGTTTTTGTTGCAGCCCTGTGATATGGCTATCAGCTGTTCTGTTCCTCCTCACCAACACCAATAGTGAGTCAAGAAACTCACATTTCATATAATGTCCATCGAAAAGGAAAAAGGGAGAGATGTCTTGGTTTTATCGACGGCCTCACCTAGCAATTATTTCACATTGTCCTCATTTGACAAAAAACAGTATATATGAGTCTATAAGTAGGTATACTAAGGGGCTGTTTACTTTGAGTGATATGATAGATTGATAAAACATAGGATTTGAAGGATAGATGGTCAAACAAGTGCAAAATTAATCAAATCCATCAAAGTAAATAGTGGATTAGCTTGGATTATTATTATCAATCATTCAATCCATCCTATCCTTCAAAGTAAACACTCTTTAAGTAGGCTCCTCTAAACCTTAGGCCAACTGTTGTCAAAGTAAAGACCACCAGTAAGTAGTTGCTAGCAGAACTAGTTGCACTATACAGTCTCGTTTCTGGGTCCCAGCTCCACAAGCCTAGCGCATCACTGGCGGGGTGAGGTCGGGCAGGGTCCTCATAGAGCTTGTTCCAGCATACATTATCTTCCTATATTATAGTATATCGTGCATCAAGATTCTAATGATATTTCACCATCCATTTCTGTTGTATCATATTTCTACAAATAGGGTGGTATTCGCAATACTGGCTGCCATTCATCCCTCTAATTGTAAGTGAAAAACATATGCATATCTCATAGCATTTAGTATTTTCTTCGACTCTGGAAGAACTAACATGAACGCTGAGTTGAAAACACGCAGATAATTCTCCTGATCGGGGCAAAATTCCAAGTTATCATAACTAAAATGGGAATAAGTATCCTAGAGAGAGGAGTTACAGTCAGGGGCACTCCAGTAGTTCAGCCAGGCGACGACCTGTTCTGGTTTAGTCAACCTCGTTTGATCTTATTCTTAATCCATTTTGTTCTTTTCCAGGTAATTTTTCTTTTTGAGAAGAAAGAGATTATTAGCTAACACTGAACGAATAAATTTTAATCTTATCATTTTTGTGCTTTTCTTCTGCAGAATGCACTTCAGATTGCTTTCTTTGCCTGGAGTTGGGTAAGCAGCATAGCTATCTATACCTCACATATATCAGTATTTTCTAGAAAGTAATATCTTACTTCCAATACGAAACCCTAAAAGCACCATCTCGTGTTCCTCAGTACGAATTTGGGTTCCCGTCTTGCTACCATGAGAACTTTCAGGAGATGATCATCAGGATAACAATGGGGTAAGTGTACTACAACTTTCACTTTGTTCAACACATTATTTTTTGAGCTTCTAAAAGTCCCTATTTTTTCGTCTTTCTAGTGTTACAATACAGGTTTTATGCAGCTATGTAACTCTCCCTCTCTATGCCTTAGTCACTCAGGTTCCTGTCTACTGCTACTGCTACTGCTATAACTAAGGACAAGCCTAGATTTAAGAGAAATCAAAAGCAAATTTTGATTCCTAGTCTCTTACGACTATTATATATCTATTTTTGCAGATGGGTTCATCAGTCAAGCCAGTCATTTTCAGTCAGCGAGTTGCATCAGCACTGCGGACATGGCGCCAAGGAGCAAGCAAGCGACTGAAACAGAGGAGGCAATCAGGGAGCAGCACCCCTGTTGATGGAGGTGCTTCACCAGTGCATCTCTTACGTGAGCACCAGAAATATAATGATATCCACAAAGGTAGAGAAGGTGGTGAAGGAGCAGCAGCACCTCCCAGCCACTGTGATATTGACGATACGATGAGGAAAAGCAGACATCTAGGTAAGATGAAAAGGAATGAAACTGAAACCAGTTTGCGGAATGACTCTACGCCAGCATGTCCCAGCCATCATCATACTGATGATACGGCAAGGAATAACAGATCTTCAGGTCAGATGGAAAGAGGTGATATTGACATTAGTTCAAGGGAATTTTCCTTCAGAGGTACGCCAGATTTATCCGGAGTGAGTGGCTCTAAGTGGTAAATGAACAACCTGAAATATGTGAACTTATTTGATGATAATTAGTGGGGTTTTTTTGAGGTTGATGATAATTAGTATTAAATAGAAGTATCAATGCAGAAATTTGGTTGTAATTAATATTTCTGATATACATACATACATACATAAAAATTTACACACACACACACACACGTATATGAAGGTGAATTCATATGCATAAAAATCTAAGAATCGAAACTCAATAAGTTTCTCAAGAAGCAAGCATATCTTCTTTTACCCTTGAAATACAGATTATTTAGCTTTTATTATTTATTTGATACGAAATCTTAGATTAGCCATTTAAATCACAACTCAAATGAAGCAATACCTAACTAAAATGATTCTTATAGGCACTTGAGGCTTTCTTGAAGATATATACTCCTATCATAACTCTAATACATCAATCAGATTATTGATATAAGCTTAGCTACTCTAAATGGCCCCTTCTCTAAATTAACAATTAAAGAAAATTCTTGCTTGTGAAGAAATTTGCAAATAATGATTTAGAAAAACAAACAACTAAATGTGCACATTCAACTACGTAACACTTTTAGTGCACATGACAAGAATTTCCATCTCATGATGGCTAAAACCAAATGCCCAAAATCAGTGTATGGCAAAGAATTGGTACTACCATAACCAAAAAAGTTAACAAATAAAACATGCCTAAGTGCTATCCATATCATGATCATAATGAAATCTGCTCAAAATTCCTCATAGAATCAAAAAGTATGTATTAACAAATAGGTGTACAGGCTTGTAAAGATATACATATCTGGAAACTCAGCATATAAAGTTGCAATTCCTAAACATTTTCAGTTGCATCTCTTTGTGTTTCGTCGGTCATTCCTGGAGCAGTCAGACTCTCAGCTGCCAATCTTTCTTCAAGTGCCCGAGCACCTCTTTCCCTGCAATCAAGCAGGCAAATGAATCAATTAACTAATTAACCCTCTCTTCTGTAATAGGCAAACAATTAATTTTTTTTGCTTGATTGCAAGAAATTAATTGATTATAATCAGTCAACTAATCAACCCTCTCCTTCGTAATAGGCAAACAAAAGATTACCTCCTCCTTGATGCTTCAATAGGATCTGAGCTAGGCAATGCTGAACCTCCTAGAGTATAGCCCCTCGTTTCATCTGAGGATTCAGATCTTCGTCCACAAAGCAGCCGCTCAAAAATTGTGGCAACGGGATCAATTACAGGTCTGCAAACCACAAGCCAAAGTTAACTACCAAAAATTGCAATTATAAGAAAAGAAAGTCAACAGCAATTTAATTCACAATGTAAACTACCTTAGGGGTTCAGGGAAGAAAGTAGAGAAAGAAAATTCATCACTTGGATCGCCTTTTAGTTTTGTCTCTGATTTTCTTTGCCAGTATCTGAGGTAAACCCAACCAATATATGTGCCAAAAATTACAGAAGGAAGATATGCTGCTGAATCTGTTGTGAAAAAGCTTACAACAACAGACAGCAACAGTGCAATAGAAGGCAACCACTGCAAAAGAGAGAAAAAAGGGCAGAAATAAGTAACAATCAAGAGGGTTTCAGATTTTGGACTTCACTTAGTATGTTGTAAAATTATATTAGTGAGAAACATTCCAAAATCAAAACTCATACTTTAGCTTTTATCTTCAATAAAGACAGCTCTTGGTCTGGTATAATTTGTTTGATGCCAACTAAAAATCCTGAAAGAACCCCTTGGAAACCAGAAATAGGCATATAGCTGCAAAAGGGGAAAGAATAGCAGGAACAATATCAAGTACAACTTTCACTGAAATTGCAGCAGCAAGTACTATGAAGCAATTAGTTAACCAGAACTTGTGTTGAAGATCCCGAGGGGGGTGCAAATCGGAGATTCATTAAGATACAACAAGCTTCAACTTAGGGTCAGGCAAATGGATAAACAAAATAATTATGTTGCATTCACAGATTCCGTCATTGTAAGATGGAGCCAAGTTAAGTTGGACTGCCTCAGCTAGTTAAGGTAAAAGGGAATTACACTGACGATCAACGAATATGTTAACAAGATATATTGAAAATTTTGAAAGGAAAGACAAACGTTTATAGAGATATTTAAATTAAATGGCTAAAGAACTGAGCATGAAAAAATGAACTCCTGAACAGAGTTTTTCTTGCATCACTTACAGGTAACTTTCCTGTGCTGTAATGTAGTAAAAGGAGATAGCCGTGACAAAAACACAAACCGATGTCAGAAAGTTGACAACAAAGATGAACTTCAGAAACTCCCTAGAACCCCATATGGGTTCGAGCAGCTTTCCAATGAAAAGGAGACCAATTATGCTGATAAATATCTGCAAGGTTATAGCAATCATAGGATTATAGGCATATATATACAAATAAAAGAAAAGGTGCATCAATATAGATAATTGTAGCGACATTTAACAGAATAAGAGATGACATACCCCAGGTATTGACTGTTCAACATATCCAGCAGTTACAAGATTCCAAGCAAAGGGAATTGTCCTATGGTAAATCAGACAGGAAGTTAATTTGCAGTTATTTTTTATAACTAAAGACGAAGTGTAAATCTAACACTGCTTCAAACTGTCATCATGACATAATTTAGCTAGATACAAGATGACAGTTTTCTTTTTCTTTTTAATTATTATTATCCAATGATCATCTATATGTATTAATCATTCTTATTCAATAGTGGATAAGAATCAAATTGACCTCACCTTCTCGTCAACAAGTGAACCAACATCATGCAGTTTCAACTAAAGCATATCTCCTAGAATCCCTTTCCTAAACAGCAGATCAAATGTTCTCTTGTGAGTTTCTGGTTCATTAGCCAACCATTCTGTTCTTTTACACCTCTCTCTAGACGAGGCCATTGGTGTAGACCACCATAGACCTTGACATAAAAGTTCTCCATAAGTATCATAACCTTCAAAAGCATAGGCTAATGCTGCATATATTGTTCGGCCCCTCAAATTTTACCCTTGATTCCCAGAAACTTCTTCTACTTAATAAGGCCAAAAGGTGAAATACTGATCTTTGTTACCATGATCACATTAAACAGAGACTCAAGCACAGTTCAACCTAGATCAGGTCAGCTAGCACACAACCCACCAGCTCAAACCCCTCTAAACCTAAATTAAACAATACAATTACAGACACGCACAACCAACAATACCACAAATTATAAACATAACAAGAAAACAATTAAACCTAGAAAATGCATATTTAAATTTTTTATAAAAGGAACAAGAGGATTACTTTGCAGGAATGAGAGCAAGATAAGAAACTGCAGAAGGAAAAATCTGAACGACAATGTGGCCCCCAACCAAAACCACTGCCAATCCCTTGCACAGCTTTGTGTATCCACTGTAATTGCCCATTCCCCCCTAATTCAAACAATAGAAACAGAATCAGCAAAGGACCAAAAATAGAAACAGTCGGAACCAATTTCAGATCTGACGAAATTTGACTGACTAAGGACTAAATTGCATGAATTTTGAACTAGTTAGGGTGTGATCAGCGATGGGGAACTCACTCCCGGGAGCTGTTGGGAGCTCATTGTGGGTGTGGACTGATCTACTTGAAAATCTTTGGATTGTGTGTTCAAATTGTTTAAGAAATTGATCTGAATTTGTTATAAATGTTATTGAATTTTGGGATGAAGTAATTAAATGGGAATATGGTACACAGTTGACGATGGAGAGAAAACTAATTTTGTGGAATTTTCATTTTGCCCCTCAGATTTTTCTTTATTCACTTTTTTCTTGGATGCAATTACATTTTGATTTCTATGTTGTATTAGTTAAAATAAGATATCTATTTAATGTTTTGATTTTCTTTTTCTCAAATAAAACTTGTATGTTAAATTGAGTCGACTTAATATGGTATGTCAATTTTGGACTAATAAGATAAGATGATAACCCACAAAACTCAAAATACTAAAAAATTATGGGAATAGATTATCTTTTTACTCCCTCCGTCCGCCATTAAAAATCTCATTTTGCCATTTTAGTACGTCCGCCATTATATGTCTCATTTGCTTTTTACTATTTTTGATAAGTAGATCTCACAATCCACTAACTCATTCTACTCATATTCAATTATAAAACTAATATATACAAGTGAGACTCACATTCCACTAACTTTTTTCACTTACGTTACTTTACATTTCTTAAAATCCACACCGTTTTCAAATGGGTCATCTATTGGTGGATGAAGGGAGTATTTAGCAATTAAAAAGTCCACTACACCTTGGCACTTGACGAGCCATGTCAAGATTCAGAATGAAAGAAAATGAAGATTCCAAGGGACAGAAAATGAATACTGAGCATTTTTTATACAAAACTGATAGATTGAGATTTAAATAAATATGTTTTAAAGTTTGAAATATTTTCTATAAAGTGAATATAGTTTGGACATTAAAGTAATATTTACCCTAATAAAATTTGAAGCTAAACTCAACTCAAACTTGATCCATCCATAATCCAATTCCTTCGTGTAAAGAGCTATCATCATTGTCTTTCACACACATGGAAACTGATACTTACATTTCAGTAATACCTTTTGTAGGTAGAAATTTCTTAAAAGAAAACAAAAGAAGTATTGAAGGAGGTATTAGGTATTACCATATACATATACAGAGTTAAAAAATGTATATACTGATTAGGTATTAACATATACATATACAGAGTTAAAAATGTATACTGATCTATTTATCAGCTCTTTTCTCTGCAAAGCCATCTTCAGCAGATGTTTTGCTCCTCTCAGATCATCTTCAAGAAAAGCTTCAACCAGTACCTTAGGTGGCCGTACCGATTTGCTTCGAGTTATAGGATGCGCGACTCAAGTAAGCTCTGATGAGGGCAGCTAATACTCTCCGACAAGCCATAGCTGATGCTACGAGGAGCATCGAGAATGAAGCATAGCAGAATCTGAATAGCAACAGAGGATCTTTCCTTGCAGAATTATAGGACTTGAAGAAGATCACTCTGAGACGACGATCTGTCAGGACGGATTTGTATTCCTCGTTTGTGGAGGATGCTTGCGGGTTGCTGTTGGCCGGCGTGAATGGAGAGCTGAGTTTGGGGATATTGAGACCTTTCTCCACAGCTCCAGATATCCATCTGTATATAACGTCTGCCACGACCTGACAAAGCTGCTGCCGAAACGAACTCGCCTCGTTCGAAACGAGCGCTCGGATCAGTGAAGCTCCGTCCTGTTTGACAAGAGATGGTTTTGTCTCAAACTAAGGATGATAAAACTCACAGTTCATGTAATGAATTGTATATCACTTTCTGTTGCAAAGTTTGCGTGATTTTTACAAATGTCTCGCACTTAAAGAAAATGGCATATTAGTATCCAATAAATTGATTCCATTTTCAAATCTAGGAAGGACCCACTTTTCTGGTAACTGGAAAGCCGAGTTGGCAACTGGAAATATGCAAAATGACAATTGACTTATTCTGAGTACAATTTACGTGCAGATTTCCAATTGCCAATGTGACTTTTCAGTATCAAAAAGTGGACATGTCTTAGACTCGAAAACGAAGTCAATATATTGTTTATTGTGTACTAATCTGTCATTCTCGAAAGTATGGGACACTTACACGCATACTTTTGAATAGAAAGTGACATTTACCCAAAAAAAGAAAAGAACATGTTGATAAGCAACAGCATAAATAGGTCTAAGCAAAGGCGCTTACTGCAGTCATCAAGAGTCTTCTTAAAACGAGGCCGTTTTTGGATGGTAGAATTTTCAAAGCCAGGTCTGTGAGATTCACTTCTGGAGCGATTCCATTTGCAGATTGCACGAGAGAAGTACGAGTGTTTTGTGGCACCAATGATTGCAGCCCTTTCCTGGAAACCAAATGGAAATGGTAGTTATAGATCAAATGCAATGGAGATAGCATCTGTCCACCCCAAAAAACAACAGAGAATGGAAAAATAAATAAATTTAAGGAAACAACAAAATTTTCTGAAAGAGAAACAGCCTACATAGAGGACCATGATTTTGTTCTCACCACTTGCCAATACTAGAGTGCAAGAGACAAGTTTCAATAATATTGAACTATGAGAAGAAAAGCTAGTAGTAATTTACCTGGTTGCTCCGACTCTTAAGAAAACAGCAAGCTTTTGCCACTGAAATTCTCTTCTTCTGTTGAATACAACCTGGAATGTTGAAACAAAGTACTGAATAGTAATTATGGGAAGAAAATTTCGGAGGCTGTGGTAATAGATTCCGGATATAGACTTTCAGTAGCCAAATGCTTGGTGTCTGTTAGATGGCAAAAGTTTGGTTTATGTATATTCACAATCATTCGTGCAACCAATACAAAGATCTTAGCCAGAAAATAATAACTTAACAAGAAAGGAAGACGTTAGCTAGGTCAAATGTCTTAGATGCATTGCAAGTGCTTGTATATGCTAGCAAAAGATAAAATCAAATTTTATCATCCATATGGTACCGAGTATAAGATTCTCCTTGTAGCAGCAGAATTGTCAACAAGAAGCTTCTGAAAAACATATGGATATGCAGCTTCAAACGTCTTAAACGTTGGATCAGCAGCAACCGCCAATCCTGCAGAACAAATAAAGGAATCAAGTAATAGTTAAAAATATTATCACTGTGCCAAGGCATGTAGTTTGAAGATGAAAAGTAAGTAGGTATATATTAAGTCGATGTCCATGTATAGCAACTCATAACGTGGACTAATGGAAAACTTTATGCACATTCCATTATGTCCCTCCAACCAAATACAGTTCAAGGTTCTAAAGAGGTAAATGTTCAACGACATTTTCGACATTCATAGGTTGTAGATTATCTAGCATTATAACAGAGGCATGCACACAATGAATTTGAATCCCTCTTCTAGGATAGGCAGAAAGATTACCTTCCAAAGATGCCAGAGACCGCAAGACAAGAACATAATATGGAGGCATGCGGCAGTGATACTTTAGAGCGACGGACCATATTTTTCCCAGTACCTTCAGATTTAGAAATCCAAATCAGTAAAGGACCACATACGAACTGAAAAGCAGAATCAAAATTTTCAGATGTCTCTTTATAAAGTTAATTTGAGAGTATAGTAGCGCAGTCTATTGATTTATTTATTGATTCTCACCCGACTAAACTTGACATCTGGTATTCCATTGGTAAATTCCAAGTCCCCCAGGGCATCTTCCAGGTCCTGCATTATTCAGAAAATCGGATTAGCTGATGCAATTTTTTGAGGCAAAACACCCGAGATGGCATTAAGAATCATATGCAGCTGTAGTTTAAAATTATCAATGATATGGATGCTACCATGGTGAAACACCTCATATTAGTCCCAGGTCTAATCACATCCATTTCCGTCAAATCATACACAAGAGATGCCCAATCACCATTTACAATGTGAACAACGGCACCAAGCATGGCATACTGGTGCTTCTTCTCCATCCGACAGAGCAAACCAAAATCAAGAAACCTATTCCAATAAAATGGTATAGAGAAGCATCCAAGTATTAGACATTGGTTTTAGAATTAAAGTTGTATTTAAAGCATGTGGGCCTATTAATTATCTATTTATGAACAAGTTAGTACCCAAGTTTCCCAGACGATGTGTAACGCAAATTTCCTGGATGTGGATCAGCATGCATTAGGCCAGTCTCAAGAAGTTGTATAAGTGATGCCTCCACACCTTTGTTAACCTAAAGTAGGATAGCAGTATCTAAGAGCTTTTAAATGATACAAGAATACAGTTGAATCAAGAAAAATAATGGGACCAGTAGACATGATGTTACTCCTTCCCTGTAATAAGTTAAAATGCAAAGTCTAGAAATTATACTGCAAGTTTTAATCAGGACACTGTCTCTATCATGTGAGCTAGGTATAAACTTGAACATATCTTTTGTAGATCTTGCTACCACTTTTCCATCCTGTGTATCCAAAATTAAGACAATCTAACATTCATTTGTTTCTGCAATAGTAGCTAGATTAGTCATGCAAAGATATTATAGGCCAAACAGGAAGATCTAACTACTTCTCTTGAAATCAATAGATGCACTTTATGTATAATCTTGGATTTGAGCAGAGATAGTCTCAAGTTATTCCCGTACCAGATCAAGAAGCTTTCGGTTAGACTCCTCAGAAGAAACAGATAGCAACTCAGTTGGACTGTCACCAGCCATCCATTCCATAGTTAAAACTCGTTTCCTGGTCAAATGCTGATACACTTTTGGCAAACAAATAAATGTGTACTGAGAATGAGCTTCCTGCAGAAAAATGAATGAATAGCAGTCAAAAACTATTTTTTAAAAGTGAAATAGAAATAGTACTGTTCTGATAGTGTCAGCATACTAGACGGGGGAATGCCTCCTTCATATGAACAACTTATGCTATGCATCTCTGCTGCAGTTACATGTATAATCAAGAACATCAAGATAGCATTTCTCTTGCTCAATATGAATAAAGAAACTTGCTACACCTATTTGGAGGGAAATCCTTGCATGAGAAACAACCAAATAATGTTCGTAACAGAAAATTACCATGAATTCTGAAGCATTAGCTGCCTCCAAGTTGTAATTTAACTCCCCTATCAAACCTTTTCCTAATTCATCTGCATACAGACGAAGATCATTTTTCCTTTTAGCTATCTTCTGCAGAAGTCCTAGCTAAAAACAATTGCTCAGTGTTAATTCAGCATCTTATATTATTCTGAAAGAAAGATGCCATGCAAGTGTTTGAGACAAACCCCTCTACGAAGAATATAAATATCTCGAACAACGATGTGATGTAAGTTAGGACGCTGAACTTTCACCGCAACATCAAATCCGTCACGGGTTTTGGCCTTGTAAACCTGTAAAATATGTCAACAAAAAACATCAGAAAACTATAGGGTGGCATACTAAGAAATATAGACAAATTTGTCCCTAATTAATCTTTTACTTATTAAATGATGTCAATATTTAATTTCCCTTGTCTTGCTATAGTTCCACAGCCCATAAAATAACACAGAAACCTTCTATACCTGCCCAAATGAAGCTGCAGCTACTGGATCCTCAGAGACATAGCTAAAATGCGTGTCCACAGGAGAACCTAATTCGTCTTCTATAATCTTCATTGCTTCAGCCCGTGGGAAAGGAGGGATTTGATCATGCAGCTCTGACAATGCCTGCAATCATAACTTCACCAAGAAAATGAAATATGAAATATGAATTATCTTCTGCATACAGATAGCACATAGGAATTATCTATTATGTCTACACAGTATTATCACAAAGAACTAGCAAATGAGTTTCTTTTTCCTCCTTTTGGCAGAAAGAGAAGCTAAAGATATGGTAGTCAAACCGACTAATAAAGATGCTGAACATTGTCTAGGTAAATATGGGATGGCCAAATGGATCTGAGAAGATTGACAATGGAGTTCAGTTGCAGACTGGGTCAAGCTAACAAAAAATTATTGTCCTGCTATGGCACAAATCTTGGGTGAAACACCCAAACTGTACAAGTTGTTGAACAGAGATAAGTTAGCTCAATTTAAAGAAAGGTCCTAGTACACAGCAATTCAAAAGAAATAGATGGTTCAGCTTCACACCTTTGAGACTTCATTACCAATTATGTCTGGCCTTGTAGAAAGGGACTGACCAACTGCACACAGATAAACCCTTGCATTACAAAATTGGGTAACAAATGAAAATAATACTAGTATATATTTGGAAGGTCACAGTCCGTTGAACATGTAAATGTTGCTGCAAACTCTATAATTATTTTCTACTCCAGCTTCCTTCCAATGATGTAAAATCTGCATTACCTTTGATAAAAGTTGGACCCAAATTTAGCATCGTGTCTTTTAAAATTATTCCAAAATTGTAATCAGATACACTTGTGCGAGCATCCTCCTCTGTGCCACAGCTGATACTAGAGATTCTGGATTTGATTGTAGCAGAAAGAAAGGCAATAAGGACCTTCCAGAAGATAAAGGCGAGTCAGTATGCAGTTTTATGAATAACACTTCTAGCTACTGATTTTTATGGACTCAAAAGAGTAGTCACCAAGAACTTCCAACAATACAAACGAAAACAGCAATCGCCAAAGGGCTGGAGTGATTAAAAAAGAGTAAGCAGAAGAACAAAGCCATGACTTTGTTAAGCATGCAGAATCTCAAAAGGATCAATTCACAAGTTTCAGTTCAAGGATCTTGTCCTTCAGACTTCAGATAACTTGAAGAAATTGATGCCAAGTATGAGGAGAGCACAAAAGAACAAAATCTTTAACTCGGACAAAAGTTTCCTTCAAAACTTTTTATTACCTCAAGAAGCCGGAGGGTCACCACATGAGGCCTCAAGGTAAAATACTCTGTAACTGCCTCTGCATCATATGTTTCAGGAAGAGGCTTTGTCCACATCTTGGTTATATAGTACAAATACCAACCATACACCTCCAAGGCCTTGAGATCAGCCATAAACAAATCAGCACCAGTGAGCTCTGTAGGAACACAGAAAAAAGATCAGAATGGAATCAAGCATATTCAGTTTAATCAATATATCATTCGCCAGTTCTCAAGAAGCTCACGCCCCTGAAAGTCATACTTTCGGACAAGAGCTTGACATGGGCTCGCACAAGCTAGGGTCTGCTCCCCAGGAGGCTAGACTCTGTCATTGTCTGACTTGCTCATCATACATATACATGCAACAAGATTATGCAACCAACTCAAGCAAGGTAAACACGAGTCATCATTCAAACATACACATACGTCAAAGTCAACATAGTGAAAAGAAATGTTAGAATAACGTTTCTATTCGGTAATCCAATGGGAGAAGAAAGTAACACACACACTGTAGAAGGGATGCTAAAACGCCCTCTAATTCTCGTATGGATAAAATCGCCAAAACAGAAGCTGATGATTAACCCTAAACTACAAAAACAAGGGAGCAATATACCTTCAATACTCACAAAAATTCATTTGCATGTGCTTGTCACACACACACACTTGCATCCATGCTCAAGCAAATGATCACTGTGCTCATTTCAATGATAGTGACTAAGAAAATGTTTGGTTGGGCTTATAAGCTCTTGGTAAGTGTTTGGCAATTTCTAAACAGTTTTTAAGCTATAAAAATAAGCTCTAACAACTTATAAGCTCCCAAAATAAGCTCTAACAACTTATAAGCTCCCCAATAAATAAGCTCCTCAACCCCAACTTATTTTTCATAATCTTATAAGCAATAATCAATTTACAAAAATAACTCTACTATGATTAGTTATTTTCAATATATACCAATCCAATTTCATTTGTCTTCAATTTTCATTCTCTAACTAACAATTCCCTCTCTCTCTAACTTACAATTCTCACTCTAGCTTATAAGCTCAATTATCCAAACACTTTCACGGTTTATAAGTTCTTGAGACATTACATCTTATAAGCTCTCTAAAATAAGCTTAGCCAAACACCTCCTAAATAATTATGAAAACTATACTCATCAAAACATTCTACTACTTCAAACACTACGACACAACATTGAAATTCATAAAAATTGTCGGCAAAATCCAAAAACAATTCAAACACCATCAACTACCTGGATAGCAGGGCTGCGGCCACGACGGAAATCGGAGCGCCGCCGCCTGCGGATCCTCCGCATTCCGCAGCCACACAAAATCCTCCACCGTCTTCGAAACCTCTGGAATCCGAAACGTCTTATTTGCCCATTCCAATCCTTTGCTCAAACCATCTCCTACAAACTTCACATCCTTTTGCACGACTTCCAGTCCTTTGCTCAAACCATCTCCCATAAACTTCACATCCTTCTTCACGACTTCCATGACGTTCCCCAGCGCGCCGCCGCTTCTGCGAAATATTTGCTCGTTTTTGGGGCTCGCAATCCTACTGTTTCTGCTGAGCTGACTGTTCCTGCCTCTAGGTGGAGTTTCTGCATGGCATAGAACGGCGGACGGCCGCGATACCGACGCCATAGATGCCGGAAATTTTCAGCCAACGATTTGGGAGAATTCCAGCTGATTTTATGTGGGAAATGGAGCCATGGATGATTTTTAGATGTTGCGAGTGGACAAGCAGTGAGATTTTGTGTTTAGTGTCTTTGAGTTATTGGCTTCGGCTATGGATGAAATGGGAGTTTCATATCTACCACTCATCAAATTTCAATTGCAGAAATTTATTTATTTATTTATTTATTTTACAATGATTGTAAATTAATCTATCCGTACATTATTATGATTTAAATCACTTATTATTTAAAGAAAATGTGAATCTAATACAAGTTATAATTTGAATGTGACTTAAATGATAAATTAGATTTTCTACAATTCTCTCACTCATTTGAGCATTATTTGATTTGTTATCCCTGTTAAGTTTTTTTTTAATATGAGAGAATTAATTAACACGCCACATGCGGGCGGGGATAATCAAAACCAGGATCTCAATGAGCAGAGTCCCTTGATATCACCGTCTTTGCCATTAGGCAACAAGGCTCGGATTTGTTAACCCTGTTAAGTTGTTAACAGACAATTTTCATCTATTCTTTTGGTTCTATATATCTAATAATATTGACTTATGGAATTAACTAGTGAAAGAGTTTATGAAATTGGCATAAAATCAATATATTCCCTCTCAAAATATATAAAAAAAGAAAATCACCTTACTTACGTTCTTCTTTTTCTTCTTCTTCTTTTTATGTCTCGACTGAAATTTACAATCGCTATTAATTAAGGTGCGCTATGTGTAAACTCATTCCGTTCCATGTAATAACTGACGAACCATATATAAAAAAAATCATACAACTAACTTCATGTATATATTGTTGGTGAGTTTCAAACTTTGAATCCTCATTTTGTATGTATGTCAATAAAATAAATTAGAAACTATATATGTAGAACTTAAGTAATGTGACAAAAGAATAATAGTCCACGAACATTAATACAATTATTCAACAAATTCATCCAAAAAACTAAATTAATCACAAAAACATTAATTATATTCACATAAATCAAACCCTAATTCTGCATATATCTTGATTAATTTCACCAAGAAGAGGATACGAGTTAATGAACTAATTGAATATGTGTTGGTTATCGAGTGCACTTGCTCGAGGTTTGCAACTTCAGAAGATAATCCTAGGAGATGAGAAGAAAATTTCTATAAATCGGAAACGGCCATGGTATTTCCGACTGACCTAAAAAAGAATTAGGTCCTTCTATTAGCCGGTCGGCCGATCCCTCCTTCCCATCCCCAAATCCACCGCTACTCATATATGTTAAACAAGTAAAATGATAATCTCTTTCTTGTAATGTTTTGCCGTAGTGGGTTCCCTCTCCTCTGTCGTTTGAGATGTAGTCCTCCATATGATGTCTCTATACGTTGTATTTTTGTTTTTTTTTTTTAAATTATATAATTATTTATCCACCCAAGCAAATGAGAAATTAATATGTTTGGGAT
>JAYDZE010113149.1:0-23658 GCA_034509125.1 Monilaria moniliformis
TCGAAAGTTATGTTCATCATTTCACTTTTCTATATTTTACTATAACATTTAATATAAAACGTTTAGATTTAAAAAAATTTAAAAAATGATAATCTATTAAGAAAAATGTATTTTCTTACTTCTCTAAATGCTATATATTAGTTTTGAGTATAAATGACATTCATTTATTGATTTATTTCTTTGTTACAAATATACAACTATCAAAATTAATATATTAATTAAAAAAAGTATACTTTTTTTTGAACCCGATTGGCCCGACGGGTTAGCCTAAAACCCGAAGGGTTAGAGTTAGGGTTGTAAATTTCTGACCCGACAAAATTTGCAACCCGAATAGCCCGCACCGAATAGTCCGACAACGCGAGCGGGTTGACCCGATTGACATCCCTACCCACAATCATCATAACTAGTGTTACTATATCATTACCAAACTTTTGGTAAATCATTATACATATGTTCTATATTATTATATAAAAAATAATTAAATGTTTGAACAACAACAATATGCATATAAACATCACGTAATATGAATGTCATTATGCACCATACTAGATGTCATTATAACGTTTGCGGATCCTCTTTATTTCAAAAATACGAATGACATGACGTAAATTGAATAAATCTCATTCCTAAAAATCCACCAGTTACCATAACCACGTTATTAATGGAAGGATCACATCCCATAAAAATAGGAAACAAATATTTGACCGAAAATTAGACTAGACAAAATTACCCTTTCGGTAATTAAAAAAAATAAAAATAAATTCCACGTGGCATGTTTTCATCTATTAGATCCTCGAAATTAATAGTTTACATTCAGTCTCTGTTCTGGAATAAAAAATGGTTGTGATTTGAATACACCCCTCTCTTTCTCTATATATATTATATATATACTCCTCACGTGAACTATAATGCGTTGCGTGTACAAAGTCGTTATATATTTAAAATATTGTCGATAACAACTCATAATCGTACACAAGTACAATATTACATAATCAACATTTCATAAGGGATGAGATTATAAGTTAACGACGTATTATAAATCAAAATTTCATATGGGTTGGCATATTTTTCATTTTAACGATGTATTGAAATTGAATATATATTTTCATTTTCTTATTTGAAACATACAATTAATAATTACAAACATAACGAATTATTGAAACTCTTACTAGCTTCCAAAATTGAAATTTCTAGAAACATGTAGTCAAAGTAAAGAACTTGTTTATTGAATATTCAAACTAAGTCATGAGATCGATTTTTGACAAATTTACATTATGAAGTAATTGTCCCAAATACAAAGGACATTTCTCGAGTCAACTACTTCACGGTTGAATCAATTAATTTCATATTTACCACCGGACAATAATATATTTAGTAATTCAAAAAAGTAGTAATATGAAACTACACTCTTATATATATCTGATATTCTTTTTTTTAAATCACTTTGCTTTTATCAGAATACAAACCATTTTACTATTAGGTATTTCATATTTACTACCACACAATATAATATATTTAGTAAAAGTTTCATAAATATCACATTTTTATCTCATTCACTAAAGTATTGCAAGCGTGCTTAATACACCTCTATTAAGCATATTAATTCGATCGTTCATCTATATGACCATGTTAGTCCTAGACTCATAGGCTGTATTTATAAAACGTTACTTGGTGTAATATCATTAAATTAGTTATTGTATCCTATTTCAAAATAGATAATTATGTTTTATATTAATGAGATACTCAGACTTTTGTGTATCGCATTTCACTTTCATTCTAAAAAACTAAACATATAGAGATATTTTTAAAATATATTGAAGAACTTTACAATATTGAGATATTTTGAATAGAGATATTTTTAATTCTAAAAACCTACACATATATTGAAAATTCAAAATAAAATTCACTATATATAATCACTACCTATATAAGAATGAATGTAATTGTAAGTACATTTGTCAATTTGTTGTTAAAAATAATAAATTAAAAAAATCGCCATATCAGACTTAAGTCACTGAACCCACACCGCCATGAATATTTACTATTTCCCCCAAAATTAGATAACGAAAGAAACCCTAAAACATCAGATTCTCTGGGCTCACTCATTCCTGGCAAGTGGGAATACTAGTATTTCTGCTTAGATTTCACTAGGTTTTTGCCTTTCGGTGCGAGTGTTTCTCTTTCCAAAGTTCAATCGGCTGTCTCTTTCGCCGTCAAAAGGTACGCCGATGTTTCTTGAATCCGAGTGTCTTTTGAATTTTGACTTTGAAAATTGATCTTTTTTTGCTTTAGTTTTTCTAGATCAAAAGGTTTTTTCCGGTGATATATTGAAACTGTAGTTTACTGGAAGCTGGTTATTCTTCTATTATTATTATTTTTGGGTTTTTAAAGTTGGATGGTATCTCGTTTTTTTTTTTGAATTGGGTTAGTTCGATTCTAATGATTATCGCTTGCTGTGGTGATAATTTATTTTATCTGGTAGTCGGATTAAGGGTTTATTGTGATTTATTTTTCTTTCATACCGTTTATGTGTGTGTTTTGTTTTTCAATAACAGGGCCAAAATTTGAAGTCATTTTCAGAGTTAATTCTTAACTGAACGATGGATGACTGGGGTAATTTATCCATCTGCTCAATCCGATAGTTAGTTTAGACATGTTTTCTTGTTAGTGATTGACATTATTCTGTTTTTAGTTCTCTGCATTTGGGCAATAGAAAATAATTTGAGCTACCATTTTTAGTTGAATTGATATTGATCCACCTCACTGATCTTGAAGCCTTTGCATTGGTTTCGACTTTTCTTTTCTTTTTTTTGTTGATCAAGTTTTTTCTTGTTGCACTATCAAGTGAGATTTTGACTTTCGACTAGGAAACAATTGGGTTTGCTGGTTTTGTTCTGATTGAGTTCACAAAATGTTTTTTTAGTAAAGAAGCATAAGTAATACGCATGAGCTAAAACTGAATTAAATAGGAATCTTGTAGCATTCAACTTTTAGAGATTATGAATTCTTGGATGTTGACATGACAGGTGCAAAATGTAAATGGGCAACCTTTAAAAGTTAAATGTATACTCAAATTAGAGTTTTAGTGAAAATAGGGTCAGCAAATACTTAATTCGATTCTTGACTGCTTAATTATGTCTTTTTTGCATTTCCATTTATAATATATTATGGAATTTTCTTTTCAACTATTATTTTCCCTTCATCCATGATTCTTTTGGAGGTCGTTGTTGGTTAATTTTGAGAATTCTTTTGTGTTTCAGAAGATGAACCTGTTCCGGTTATTCTCAAGAAGGAAAAAGTGTTAAGTAATTGGGATGATGAAGATGTGGAAGATAATGAAGTGAAAGATTCTTGGGAAGATGATGATGAAACTGCTCCGGTATGTATTGGCATTCCTGTTCATTTTAACTTCCGCATGAACTACTTTGATGATAAAATATTTCTTAGTAACATGATGGATAATTCTTTCTTTCTCTCATTCAATTTAAGTTGCTTTTTATGCATAGTGAGCAATGAAGGCTGTGGTACCACTTGTACAATACTTAAATTGTTATTTCTTGTACGGGTTCATGCTATGCCTACCTTACTCTTAATGAATGATCATTTTTCTTAGTGAGCTTTTGTTGATTGCCTTCCAATATTTTGATAAGTTACTAAATACTGTTTCTGCAACATACAGAAAAGAAATGTGAATCTGTAAGTTTATTCTATTTTTATAAAAAATGAGCTTATATGTTACATGAGGCCTATTGTCTGCAGACGCCTCTAGATGCTAAAGTATGTCCTTTTTTCCTTCTAGTAAAATTTGTCCAGAAGACCATCTATACATAGTGACATTCAGTTTGTGTAATCACATTGATTATGAGTTTGTCTTTTATTGCTATAATGCTTTAATGTTGGAAGACCATTTGTTTTGAAGTGTGGCAGTGCTATACGGCAAAGGTGTTTTCCCTGTTAAATCTTTGGTTTCTTTTAATGAGTTTATAGCCCTTTGATTTACATTGAATTCATATGCTTATTAAGTTATCATATATTAAAGAAAGCTGTTAAAATTATTTCTAATTTAGCAAAATATACATTTCATAGAAACATAAGTTGATATGAGAGTGGAAACTCTCAAGACATTCTAAATTATTCGAATATTCTTTTTCATGTTTCATATCTATTTATTTGAAATGAATTTGTTTTCTCCAAATTTTGTGCTCAGGCACCTAAAGTTGAGCCACCGCCTCCTGAAAAGGCCCCCAAGAAGGCTGCAGCAAAACCAAGTGAAAAGAAAGGAAAAGCTGTTGAAGTTGTAAAGGAGGCACCTTTAGATCCATTAGAAGAAAAACTTCGCCAACAGAGGTAGGCCTCTGCTATTAACACTTTACTGGTTAAGGTTTTTTCTAAAACAGCTCTATATTGTATTGAAGTATCTCAAAGTAGATAAGTTAAAACCATATTTTGTTTTTGGTTTTAACATCCCTCAGCTTTATTTTATCAGTGAATGACATTACTTTGCCAATAAGTATATTGGGTGGATGGTGTGCATTTGTAATGTACTTCCATAAACCCTTTCTCTTAAGTTTTTTAACTTCAAATTAGTTTCGTACTTAGGACTTACATTACGGGATTACCTGCTGCTACCGTTGCGTCCTTTGACATTTCCTTTTATCTTCTTTTTTTAATAATTATGTGATTCAAAATGGGTCCTGCTACTTTTCTATAGGCTTGTGGAAGAAGCTGATTATAAGTCCACTGCAGAATTGTTTGCCAAAAAGGGTGATGAAAATACTCTTGATAATTTTATCCCCAAAACCGAAAGTGACTTTGCTGAGTATGCAGAACTTGTTGCTAACAAGCTTCGTCCCTATGAGGTATGCAATATCTGTTTCATTTGCGTCATTTTATACCGTCTACAGATTAGACCTGACTAGCCTCTTCCTCTCCAGAAAAGCTTTCATTACATTGGATTGCTGAAGGCAGTAATGAGACTGTCGTTGACTTCACTGAAAGGTGCAGATGCCAAAGAAGTCGCCTCTTCTGTGACTGCAATTGCAAATGAAAAGATAAAAGCAGAAAAAGAGGCTAATGCTGGCAAGAAGAAGACAGGTATGATAGAATTTCTCGATGCATGCACCTTTAGGCCGGCGTTTACTTGGGGCGATAGATTAGATTGATAATGCATATGATTTGAGTATTTGAAAGACACAATCGAAACAAGATCGAAACTGCAACTAAGCACCGTATCTCATTTACAGGTGGAAAGAAGAAGCAGTTGCACGTCGGCAAGACGGAGGACGATGTGATTGTCGATACTTTTGATGATTATGATGATTACGATTTTATGTGAGCGGCATGGTGGAAGAGTGGAAAAGAAGTATATTTTTTGGATGTGCGGCCGGAATTAGAGCGTGTGTACTAGTTTTTTGAGTCGAAAATGGACGTCTGTATTATTGGGTTTTTCACTTTGTGAGTCTAAGTCTTGGAGATGCATCATTGTTCATTCGTGTTAACTTAATTCATTTGTGGATCAAACATTGAACATAAGAGGAAAGTGCAATATATTATCTGTGTGTCCCTTCATTCTAAATGAGTTTTACTTGAGATTAATCTATTAAAATCCGCAGTAAAATATACGTAGAATATCCACATTTAGGTAAAGAGAAAAAAGGTCCTAGGTTTTGCTGGTCGACAAATCCATTAGCCCATCATATAATTTAATAGACAAAAAAGTCCTTAGGATTTGCCGGCTAGTAGATCCAATAGCCACTCGACCGCAGGCCCATGTTGGATTAATCGGTCGCCTCATAAATCCAAGCCCGAGCTTCGCGGCCCTCTTTTTCACTGTTCTACAAGAATTGTGTTTCGCACCAAAAATGGTGCGATTGTACAACTGCGTCGAATAGTAACCTCCAATTGTGAAGTTTCTTCCTTCTTTACCCTTGCGTCCTCTTCTTCACTGTTGAGTTCGATTTGTGTTTGTTCGACGACAAATGAAATTTAGCCATTGTGCATGATTTTCGGCTGCCTCTGTCGGCAGCTTTGAATGGGTTTCCGGCCACCTTTGTCTTTCACCCTCACATTATCTCATCCATTTTTAGCTGTTCGTGGACTATGGCTTTGATTTTGGGGTTGACGGGTAGTGGTTGTGATGACTCGTTGATGTTGTTCGAAGCTTGACTTCAATTTGTTCGAAGGAGAAGGCCAGTCGTCGTAGCTTCGCGGGGCAAACTCAGACGGCAAGCTCTCTGCAACTGGGTTTGCAGTCATGGCGGTGACTCCCTCTCTAGGTTCGATTTCATGTTGGTTTGAGCCACTTAGCTTGACCGCTCTGAATAAGATTTCGACCACCCCTGTCTTTCACCCTTGCTGGAATCGTGGTAGGTCTGAACCGATTCTTCAATTTTGATTCGAGTTCTTGGTTACATGGCCTCCATCTATGGATTCGATTGTGTCTGTAATTTGTTTTTGATTCCCTGGTTAAATCTTGTGCAAGGTTGTGGTGATTCATGGGCAAATCTGAGCCAATTCTTCAATTTTGGTTCGATTTCTCAGTTAAATTTTGGCCTCCATCTATGGGTTTGGTTATGTCTATAATTTGTTTTCGATTTATCGGTTAAATATTGGGTAAGACTGTGATGTTGGGCAAATTTGAGTCGATGTTCTCCTATTTTTCATTTGATTTTGATGCGTGTGATTCTTAATCTTAGGGTTCAGTCAAATTTCATCAGCCTTAGCCATGGTTTCCGATGGTTTTGTTCTCAGCATTCCGGTGAGTTTCCGTCTCCGAATATGTTTCAGCAAATTCATCTAATTAATTATTTAATTAATACTGTGATTAATTGATAAGTCAATAATTTGGTTAATTTTTTCATTAATTAATAAGTAGTAATTAAGTTTAGTAAGTAAATAATCAAATAATTGTTCATTATTAAAAATAATTATATATTTATTTTTTAAAATGGGTAAAAAAGTAATTTCACACTTTATCTATAATATAATCTAGACAATCAAACGTTATACTTATTTTTTTCTTAATTTTTATCTTACATACCAAACAAACACTCTTAAATCTTTATCTTAATTATATCTTAGTTTCTATCTTAAATTTTATGACGATTTAACTATCTTGCCATATTCCGTTAACAACCAAATGTGCCCAAATTATAGAGTTTTTTTTCTACCAAATGTGCCCAAATTATAGAGTTTTTTTCTTAAACCTTGTATCATTGATTCTTACTAAATTTGGCTCTATGAAACTTTCTACTAAATTTGGCTCTATCAAGTTTCATAACCTAACACGTGTCTGCTCCCTTTCAAATAATCGACATCAAGTCCCAAATGCTCTAATTTTTTCGTCAAATAGGCGTATGATTTTTTATTTTGAAATCCAGCCGAACGAATTGCTAAATCGCAATATATGAAGCTAGCTTATTATTTTATTTATTAAAAAGCCAAACAATATTCATGCACAATTAAGGCTTACTATTTGAATCTGAAGGGAAAGAAGGAACTGGCGAAGCCCACTTAGTGATAGAGCGGGCTAGCCTATGACTATACGGGCCCCCGACCCGGAAGAGGATCCAAAAATCTGACCCGTTTTCGTCCGGTTCGGGTTCAATGTTTCGAGCCGAAAAATCATAAGAGAAAATCCCGCCTCTCAACTCTTTCCCTCACTCCCAAAACTCTGCCATTCTTTGCCTCAAATCAATTCATGGAAACTGACGAATCTCAAAGAGTGGTTCCATTTCAGCTTCAATTCGACAAACCTATCGCCTCGCAGGTCTCTATCTGTCTCTCTCAACTGGAGAAGGTATAGTGTATGCTTGTTTTTGGCGTAATTGGCGCCATTTTACTTGTGCAGATTAAGATTGCTGAATGGAACCCGGAGAAGGATTTACTGGCGATGGTGACTGAGGATTCGAAGCTTCTTCTCCACCGCTTCAATTGGCAGCGGCTGTGGACGACATCCCCTGGTCAGCAGCATTTTCACTGCTATATTTTTCGAAAATGATGCATAATTTTAGGCCTACATTTTTGGTTTGAATAGGAGTATTTGGTGGCGAAATATTGAGTTTAATTTTGTGTTCAGATTGGTTTCTTGATTCCTACCTGCCAGCACTGAGTTAGTGTCAATTTTGAGCTCTGATGGCAATGTGCTATTGTTTTGATGATTCTTTGGGTTACTTTTCAATACTATGTCCAGGGAAATGCATAACATCCATATGTTGGCGCCCCGATGGTAAAGCAATTGCAGTGGGGCTTGAAGACGGTACTACGTCGCTGCATGATGTGGAAGTGAGTTGGTTTAAACATTTCTGTATGCTGAAATTTGAAATTCATGTGAGAGTTGACCCCAGGCTTGGTGTGTTTATGAGAACAGAATGGGAAGCTTCTAAGAAGTATGAAGTTCCATTGTGCTTCTGTTGTCTGCCTCAACTGGGTGGAAGATAGAAAAAAGACAATGGTTTGTAACTTTTTAATTTTTCCTGTATGACATTAATTAGAGAGCTTATATCCGTATAATTTAGGTGTAGAATGTGATGTGAATGTATACAACATGAGATTAGATTGTGTGTTTAGGAAATTCAAATGCTCTGGATTTGTTCTGAATGATATCCATATTAAACTGATAACTTTCATCCTTTGCATTTAGGATGGTAACAATGGAAATTCAACATATGAAGATAGGACTGCTCGCTTTTTTCCACCCGCTCCACGAGTTCCTAGGACCGCTGGGCTTGTTCCTGGAGATAGTAGCGGTTTAACGGATGAAAGTGATGATTCATTCCGGGAACTATTTGATTCATCACGTCAACAGTTTGACATCCTATGCAGTGGGGACAAAGATGGAAATATTCATTTTAATATATTTGGCATATTCCCAATAGGAAAAGTTGTAAGTCCATTTGTTATATTTGGATGTTTGTCGTAAGTTTATCCTCGCCTGTCTAACATATCCTAATGCTATTTCGCGTGTGGCTTTGATGATACATGGATGTTCCAGAACATAAGCGATATTGCTTTCCACAGTCCTCTAGTGGGTAACCATGGCTCCTTTAAGCTCATGGATGCTTCTATTTGTAAGGTAGATGCACTATTATGCTGAGTGACTTTGGCATCGATATATTGGCAGAGAACTCAACAATCCAATTGTGACATGCTATGTTTAGCTGTTACACAAACAGTAGTACATTAAGCAGTTGCACTAATTATAGATGCAGTCGATATATATAAAAAACACAATGGTACTTCCAGCTCCCTGTTTCTTTTGGTTCATTGTTGGACATGCCTTATATACACTCGAATGTTGCTAAGTAGGTCTTTATCCACTTCATTCTCATAACACTCCCAATATAATAATGTCTGAGTTAAGCTTCTTGGCTGTATTTCTGATGTGATTGTTTATTCCACAGTAGTTTCTAGATGGAATGTAGAATGTGGTTTATACAGCGTCCCTGTCCCACAATAATAACTACGATTTGGACAATGGTTGCATGCTATAGATAAGATTGGGCACTCACATAGGAGCCCAAGATAACAAAATTTTGAAATGGAATGACAATTTGTGAATTGGCATAATGGGAACTCCAATATTGTGTAAAAATTCTTGAAAGACAACATTTAAAGATGACAGAGCTTTGTAAATCAAAGTAATTTTGTTACCAAATCTTCTTTAAAGCATGAGAATCCACGATTTGTTCTGACAGTCAATTACTTCATGATTGAACTAATCTTTCTGAGGAATCCTACTTTTCCTATTTGCTTCTCTTCAGATGGCATTGTCCAGTGATCTCTGTCATATCACAGTGTTGTGCTCTGGCGTGCTCACTGAAACTGGGTTGGGATCAGGTGATAATCAATTATCGGGATGCAATTTAGATGGCTTCCATTGCTTAGTCCTCGACAGCACAATGTTTCAGAAAAGGTAATTATAATTTTTTGAATTATCAGACTCTATGATTGTATCTGGTTGATTAGTTATTCCAAAATTACATTTTACTCCATAGCATATTTGGTGATTCATTACCTTAAGGGATTATTAGGAATGGCCCGTCCAGGGCACTAGTCCACCAGATTGCTAATCAGTGGGAAATGAAAAATTTCTACATGATGGGTCTGTATCCTGATAAACACAGCATAGATTATGTTGATTATGGAAAGCTAGAGTACTAACCTTGTGAAAGCTATTTTATAACACCTTGACATTCCTCTTCAGTATATTTCTCAATCATTGTTATAATTAGTTAATTCCTTATTTTTTGGGGTGTCTTGTGTCTACAAAATAAAGTTCTTTTCTTGTTATTTCTAAATTTCCTGCATGTTTGGTGGCAAAAACTGCTGGCCAATTATTTGTTTGCTTTTGTAGTGGGATGCATTGCCAATGTCCTGGTATCTAGTGTTGGTGGAGAGGTGGTTGGGCTCATGATGGAAGATCTGTATGTTGAGACAATATTGATCAAATTAATAGTAATACTTCAAAAAACAAGAGATTTTGTGATTGCTTTCACTTTGGTTTGAAGCAGATTGTATTAGACTATTAGTTGGAAGGAATTACAAGAATCTTTCGCATCCTAGCTTTAATAATTGAATCTTTGGCGCTTCAGCTTTTCATTTTCGCGAGCAGTTCTTGAACTAAAACATACATATCTTCTTAACACAATGCATATTTCATGGGACTCAGCATGTTTTGGACCTACTACAGTGATTGATTGTTCACATTTCCTTTAATTTTCACCATCTATGATAGGAAAAATGAACTTCATCAGGTGGCTCAGCAAGCTTCCAATGTAGAGCATCTTATTGAAGTCATTCACAAATCAATAGCTATCATGTATAAGCAGTGGTCAGATGCAATGCACGTGTACCATGAAAAGTTCAATGCTCTATCCTCCCTGATTGTTGACCATGGTAACTATTAAGAAGAAAACAACAATTCATTTATAAGCATTATTTTAGCTGTGTTCAAATCTTTATGCCATAAAAAGTGCAGGACTTGACTCCAGTCCTCAAGAAGAGTTTCTAAGCCTGTTGGGTGGTGCAAGGACAAGTCCGCCGGTTCATCAATTTTTAGTTAGCTCCCTTGGTGAAGCAGTATGTTCTACCTCTGAAGTGTTAAATAATTAAGTCACCTAATTGTTTGAATGCCTAATGGCTGTCTAAGGCTGTTTGTGGGTCTTGCTCAATTAATACCCTCCCATTTATTTGATTATGAATTAAATATAAATTTGCAATTCACTTGATTTATTGGTTCTTAGGGGCTCAAACGGGTTGCAAAGGCCGTTTCTGGGGCTGGCAAGGAGCTCCAAATAATTGTGCTTGACCATCTGCAGGTGCGTCTTATGCTGAACAGCAACATATCACCAAATCACTGACAGATCTTTCTTCAAATGCAATTTCTTGGCTGTAATAGTTTATGATAGAAAATATTGTTTTGACTCCAAAAACTGTGAACTTGGATATTTTTCTACTACCCGAATCACAAAGGTTCTATTCTTCTGATTTGGTTGTGTATTGGGCTAATTGATATTTTTTTGTAACATCTTGCAGCATTCACAAAGTTTTCCCTTACCCTAGTTTACTTCATCTTATTTCTCATTATCATAATATATCTATAATAGTATCATCGTGTTTATATGAACCTTAACTTGGAGATTGTTTTTTAGTAACAGGTTTTTCTTAAAAGTTGAAATCTAAACTTCTGATTCTCAGCCTGCTGCAGAAATTATTGGATTCAGAATGGGAGAACTAAGAGGGCTTTCCAAGTGGCGTGCACGGTTTCTGGGTATTGGATTGGAAGAGAGTTTAATTGATAATGCTACAGAAAAAGCTGGAATGTTGCTTGTTCAGATTGAAAGATTTATTAGGATTTTATCTTCAGTGGTGCAGCAGGTATGGTACAATTAGATGAAACTGTTGTACCCCTTCAATGAAATTACTTTAGCTGTATAATTTTGAAACATGTTCTCCCTTGATAATAAACATACATGAATGCTGGTGTAGTACAGATACTTCAACTGAAGGAAACTTAAAACTCTGTTGGATCAAAAACTTCAAGATTGTGATTATTTATTGGAAGTTGGTTTGTGGCTGGTAATTAACGGCATCTTTCACTTGATTTTGAACATGAAGCAAACAAAAGAACATATTTGTACTTCGTAAGTTGATGCAAACACGCACATAAAATGTGTTCCTATTAATCTTGTGCTTGTTGTGTATGATTGACCTTGGTGATGTCTAAATTTAGATTCAGTTTCTTCAACTAAAATGGAGTCTTAATTACATATGCTGCAAGAAAGCGCAACCATTTTGTATTAGGACCACTTCCGTAGGTGTTAATTCTAGTATCACAAGTCCGTTCTTTGTCGTATCAAAGTTTTTGCTGCGCAAGCAATCCTTTTCTTCTTATCTGACCTTGCAGTTCTAATACTTGCTTCTGTTACAGTTCTCAAATTTTTTCAACTGGCTTCTCAAATGTGTGAAGGTTCTAATGTCCGAACCAAGCGATCAACTTCTCCCCTTTAGTAGGTCTGACAATTGGCTTTTCTTTGTTGTTCTTGCAAATTGATGGGATTCTTCAAATTCAGCTGATATTTCCCTCATTGGCAGCGAACTTGTTATCCTTTTCCTAAAGTTTTTATACGACCAAGATCCTGTTGGTACATTGCTGCAGGATACCCAGCTTGATCATACCATTGAAGTTGACTTGTAAGTAAATTTGATGAATTGACTCTGACCTAAATTGGAGATTATGATGTTCTGGTTTCATAGCTGTTGTTGATGTAAAACGGATAAGGTTTACCATTATTGTCAAATTGTACGTCGAGTTTAATAACTTCCATAATATATGTATAATATGGAAAAGGACTAGTTACTGACATTCATTATTATGAAAGAGTTCATTAATCCCCAAGCAGCTATTCCTCAATTCTATATATGGAACTAGATTTCATTATTAATTAATTACTTGGCTATATTAATTAACTGAAAAAGTTGGCATCCATGTGAACTGTGAAGTTGACTTTCTGATGTAAGGTTTAACTTCAAATTCACTATATGATCTGAGCTGGTATTCAGTAAATGGGTGTGATATCCATGCAAATAGTTCAGTTTCGGAACTTTTGTTACAAGAGTCTAAGAGATCCACATGACAATGAACAGCTACGAGTAATCTGTTGTGATGAACATTCAATGATAGAAGCTATTGATAAAATGCTCTGTCTTGTCTGAAGCAAGCCGAATTGTCTTAAGTGGATATCTGTCAATATCAATTCCAATATTAATTTATTTTGTACTGCAAGGGAAACTAAGCAACGAGTCACAGAATTAGCTTACTTTGGAGGTTTCTCAGATTCTGAATACTTGAAAAGAACATTGGCGAAAGAATTTCATCAGATGGAATCCTGGTATACAGTCTCACCTCATTGCTTATTTGCATATGATTTAGGCCACAGGCTCTTCTGCCCTTTACCTGTCACTTTTAGAAAAAGAAGAAATAGATGACATAATTTCTGGTTATCTAAATTGTGCAGGCAAACTTACATTTCTGATAATATTAGTTGTCTTGATTTCCATAAATGTAAATCCTCAATTGCTGGATCTTGCGATAAAATTGTAGTTTCAAGGAGGCTCTAGGGATGCCACTGGCCACAGTTTCCAGAAGGATACTTTGTAAAGACATTTTGCCACTTTTCCCAGTTTCATCTGTGCTAAATTTCAAGTCATTTCCAGCATCAGTATCATACTACCAGGTAAATTTTGTTTCTCTTGCTAACTGACTAACTGTTAATATACCCTACAAACGTATTGGTTTACCGTTTAGTCATGTGCATGTTTGTGGTTTTTCCAATTCCGTTTGCATCAGCGATATTAATAGTCATCTGTTCATTATGTTAATTTAATGCCTATAATGCTTCAAATGAGTGCTCCCTGTAAACTATAAACCTGTAATAATATTGATATATTCATCACAATCATGAATATCAGGTCCAATATCCATAAAAGCATCTTCCATTGGTATCTCATCTGTTTCTAGAGACTCAAGACAACCCAGATAATTCTAGTAAAGCTTTTACAGCCCACTCGGATTAAAGATCCATGGTGATGATGCAGAATGCCTAAACTCTCTTGCAATAATATTGATATATTCGTCAAACACTTCGAAAATAGGTCTGTCGTTCAGTACAAATCTTACAATAGTATTTTACCTGTTAGTTAAAAGCCAAGAGAACCTGAATTATAAATCTAAACTAGACCTTGAAGCGTAAAAGAACTAGCAAAAACGAAGTCCATTTTGATGATTTTCGATGAGAACTATGAGGAGCTCCACGTTGGTAGACCGCTTAAGCCCGAGCAGAAGAGTCACTATTGATATGTGAAAGAAATTGAAGTTGCTCGCATCCATAAATGCTGAAGTACAGACTGTAAAGGTCCTCATTATCTACACATAACTGGAAAGCAGCTCTAAATTAATTATGATCTACAATGACGTGAAGCAAAAATTATTCTCATGTGAATACCTACACCAGGGCCTTACTTGATTATTACTATCAATAAAACCCAAGTTTGTTTAGCCATGTGGCTGAGTAGCTAGCTGATTTAGCATTGCTATAACTTTGATAATCACATTGGCCAGGAAGCTCCCCATGGAACGACACATCAGAGGCTTACTGATTATACCTCTTTTATGGTACCTGATGAGACTTTTCCAAATATCACAAATTGCATTGGTGTAGCAAGGGGGCTCATTCATGATGTGGACAACTTGAAGATGGGCCTTAATTCACTTGAGGTTGCTCTGTTACTCATACCTGATGGTTATCGCTGTGTGGATCTGTCTCTGTACAAAGTAAGTGTGAAAAAGTTTGCTTAGTTTATTTTGTTTTCGGGCCTCAAACTCTCACCTATTCTCAAAACAGGAAGAACAAATCGTGTTGCTGCTAAATGATGTAAACACGGGCTCTGATAGCTCAGGGAATGCTTGTATGATGATGGTACAAACAGATGACCTTACATTCGTTTCCCTATCAAGATCGTCTCCCTCTTGGAATCTTCATGAACTTCAGGTATGCATGTGTTTGAGTGTCTAATACGTATATATTCTACAACATATGAATAAACAGAGACCTCTGTGCATGTTGCGGTGGCTTTGTATTTCTGCTTTGTCATTCCCAGAAAATCATCCCCAGTTTATAATTTCAGTAACAGACTAATAAACTGGAGTATGTAAACTGAAATAAATGCTGCGAAAGAAACCCTTTCCTCCCAAAAAAAGGGGAAAGAAAAGATGTAGTGAATTAGTTCCCTCACCTTGAAAAGAATGTCATCCTTGATGCAAACAACTATTAATTCTAGATAGTATCTCCCCGTTTCTGCTATAAAAGACAATTTGCATAGCAGGATGTGTCTCCTTCGAGAATGTATTGTGAGCATATAACTGGTGTAACTTGTTTTCAGGATTTTATTACATGCCTGCACTTGGAGAATGAAAAGGTTCGAGAAATTCCTCACTCTGTGGTTGCTCCTTTGGCAGTTAGTGGTGAGTTTTTCATGCAGTTATTTTTCCTTCAGTGGGCGTTTCACTACTACAATTTACAAGTTTCACAAGTACAATATATATAAAATATGTATGATGAAGCAATATGTCTGACAATTTGGTCGTTAGAAGTAGAATAGTAGTTTGAAGCTGAGCTGATATTTATGCCTAACCTCTTGTTCAGCATCCAGAGGCGTCGCTTGTGTGTTTGGTGTGAGGAAACGTGCCTTGGTGTATATTCTGGAGGAAGATGAAGATGAAGTTACAGATTCAGAATAAGTTACTGGTAAATCTATTCAAACTCGACAAGCCTCGTGGTTTTTGAGCTAGTACATTTGCCTGTTATATATGCTGTACCAAATAGGATCTTTTCCAGTTGAAATTATTTATTAGCAACCTATTTAGCGTTAGGAAACTTGTATATCAGGTTTGAATCTGATTTAATTTTATTTTCAGCCTACTTATATCAATTATTCAGTAGACATAATATTTCAGCTGCGCATAGCAATTGAAACTAACTTACCAAAATTTCAAGATGTAAGATGCAAAACTACTTGACACTTATTTATTCCTTTGGATTTTAAAACAAATTATATGAAGCTTATATGCAAAACTGGAGCTTATGAGCTCTTTATGTTTTAGCCACTGAATGTAATTTTACTATTCCCATAGTTATCCCAAAACTTTAGATATAAAATATGCGTAAATTTTGCAATACTATCTGCATCTTTGCTTTCGATCGTCATATTCACATCAACTGAAGTCCTTCGTTTATTTTAAAAAAAAATTATAATTTCTTTTCTGGAAACGATTTAGACGTGACTATGAAACGAGAAAATCCTTACTAACTTGAGTCATATTAATTCTTGAACATTTGTGTTAGTTAGACTTGATGAGATCAATTGATTTTGACCAAATTGGTGAATTGGCCAAAACTGCAATAGAACCTACAATCGTAAACTGTGCAATTACTTTTTTGGATTTTTTTTACTATTAAACATTTTTAACTAATGTCCTCCATGTGAATAATCCCCCCTCAAAATAAAATAAAATAAAGTAATATATGTCGATGCAATGTGCATCATATTTTAGAAGTCTTGTAGTGAAACATTTCACACGTTTTGATACAGGAACTAGGTATGTATGGACCCAATAAAAATGATCTAGCATCTCTCATGTTTACAGTGAAATGGTCTTTTTCTAAAAAAAACTAGGAATATTATAATAATTGTTATATATTATATAATAAGCAATGTAAGGAGTGCTCCAATCTTTGAAATATTCTCCTATTCCTCTTAACCAAAAACACGATGGGCGGTTATAGATTTACTGTCATCGTCCAAACAAAAGAAAATAAAAATAAAAATGAAGTACTCTCACATGAATTCTTATATGTAATTCTGGGATTCAAGAAGTCTCAATGACTTCCATGAATCCCACAGTCCTTTAGCAACTTGGCCTTTGCCTCCAATTTGTTCCAAATTCATGTAGATTAACACAAGAAATAATCACTTCTGCAACAAAAATTGCCATAGTAGGGGCAAATTGAAAGATCATTCACTGAAGACGGATTCGAAACAGGAGAAGTCTAGATTATGCGTACTAGCGCTTTTTCTCCTTGCTGTTTCCCTTCCTCTTATCTCTTTTCCTTTGTATCTTCGGGCGAGACCTCTTCATCGGTGCCTTCTTCAGTTGCTTCTTCCTAACAACAGGGGTTTTCTGCTTGCCCGTCTCGGATGCATGCGCAGATGGAGCTCTTTCTACTTCAGACTTATCAGCTGGAAGAACTTCATCCCGGGAAATTTCACTTGTAGTCACTATGACTTGGACATCATCGTTGTCATACATCATGGTCCCTTACGGAAAGAAAAGAAGAGATAAGATTAGAAGAGGTCAGAATCGAGCATCAGACACACATATGGCGCGTTTTAGTGCCTTTCTTGTTGATCCACCTATATAGGATAAGGTACAACAAGGTGGCTGCACATAGAAATCTCATACTGTCCTGTATAACATCGTATCCCAGAACAAATTCAAGGTGTAGCAACACTAGATTATCAAGACTATTCTAACATGCAAATCATATCAACTATAGCATTATTCTGATCTTCGTAGATGTACACATTCATGCGTTGATTAAAGCAGCAATTTTTTTATGAATCGAGTGTAAGCAAAACCAGAATAACCCCATACTAAGAACTAGCCCTAGAAAGAATTGGTGGGATTCGGACGTCATTTTACACACGCCTGAGAATATGTCAGTGGATGGAGATAGTAAGTATATAGCACCTGAAACTGATGCAACGGGTTCACTATCCTCATCTTGCTCGTGTTCCTCATCAGATTTTGCAGTAACCGCGTCCGGATTAGCTGGAGCTCCGCCAGACATAACAAATTCTCTTTCCATCTTTCTCTGGAACAAGATTGTACGCAGAAACATTACCACAGACTCCCAAAAAGAAATCTGAAGAACTGGATTTGGACAAAGTTATGACCATCATCCGATGATACAATTTCCAAATAAGCCAATAGTCATACTCTAAATACTATGCCACAAGATTCTTGAAATGATACTGTGTTGATTCACCAAATTAAAACTATCATATTACATTCTTGTCAAGTAATTCAAGTTCAACTATCGTGTAAATCCTATTGAAGAGAATATTTATCAATAGAAATCATTCTTCTTCTCAATTCCCGATACGAGATAGCCTAAGATTGAGTTTACTGGCCATTTGACTTACAAACATAATCAAACTGCAATCGCCACATAAATCAATCTTCCAAACATCAATTACAAGCTGTGCAATGCCTAGCATTTTATCACTGCATAAATACAGCTGCATCAATGAAAAACACATATACACAATAATTTTCAGGGAAACCTAATTCATCAAATATCCTAATTATATAGTGTATACAAGTTAGAATGCAAGATAAAAAAAAATTTAAAAAAAAGAACAAAAATAGAAAAGCTGTTGACCTTAGTAATTGAATCGAGAAAAAAGAAAAAAAAAAGTAGCATGAAAAAGGAAATTTAAAACCTTTTTGCGCAGCTCAATGCGCTTGCGGCGTCCAGCTTCTTCTTGCTGCTGCAAGGCCTCTTTTCTCCTCTTCTTCTTCCTCTTGTGAAAACCACCTACAAAATCTCTGCACCGGATGAATCATCAGAATTAAACCATGAATAGTATCAATTTCAGTTAATTAACTCATCAGAAAAGGAAAAGAAAGAAAATTAAACGCACTTGAGATCTTTTTCGTCGAAAGATACGGAGAGTGATTTGTTCCTGAGAGCTCTCTTTTTAATATGGCGGGTTCTGAGCGGTGCTCCGCCTTCCTCAGCTGCCCCCGCCGCCGCATCCATGGCTGTCGCAGTAATTGTTAAACCCTCAACCTGATTTCGTTTGAGGGGTTTTGGCTTAGCAGGGAACCGGAAAGAAGGAAAATTAAGAGCGGCCGCTTTTTATGACAAGAATAATTCGCAATTTCAAGTAAGTCTAATACGTGACATGTCGTGCTATATTTATAGTATTATAATTGGTCACAACTCACAAGAAATTGTTAGCATTCCAATATTTTGAAATTTATAATGTTAGACTATATATATTTTTTCTATATTATACTAATAGGAGGGACAAAATATGCGTTTATGAATTAATTGACAAAAGGGGTTTAATGAAATGGGTTATGTCATATCTAGGGATAGTTTTTATATTCGTTTTAGTCGAAGTTTATAGAACGAGTCCAATTGAGCGCGCGTATTTTTCAATTTTCTAACTTGATTTTGATATATTTTTCATTAAGGGGAAATTGTGAAGACCATTTGAGGAATTAAGTGAATTCAGAAACAATCAAATATAATGAGAAAAAACTATAATTGTGTCATGGAAATTGAGCTCATAATCAAACATAAGTACCGTCTGTTATATCATACCCATTATTTTTAATTGAGATTGATTGTTTTTTATTTTCTTATTTGCACTTACCTCAAGTTTACTTATGGTTCCTCATTATTGGGCCAGCCCTTTGTGTCTATTTAGTTAGTAACTAATATGCGTAAGTGTTTGTGAATTAGGCCCAAAACAGTCGGGCTCAACCCCATCGGGCCACAATCAAATTTGTTGGAAATTGTCTAGGCCCGAAATACATTGAGCCAGGAAATGAAGCCCAAATCAATACCTAAATAGAAATCTAGAATTGTGAAAATGGAAACAAAAAGTTGAAGCATCAGGTGCAGAGGATATTCGAAGATCTTAAACGATTTGAGGAAACTCTTGCTGCATCAATTGAATATAAAACTCATTCTTAAGAAGGAGAAGGCAATGTTAAAGACTAAATTACAATGATCAAATTAATCATCTATGATTTGATCAGATGAGGTAGATAAGAAAAAGAAAATGATTTCTAATATTTCACAATACTCAATCTAAAGTCATATGCAAATCCACTGGGTGCACAAAACAACATACAACCCCACTCATCTATCTACATATGCCCAAAAAAGAAAAAGAAAAACTCACTTACATATACACGAATAGAATAAAAGAAACACTTTACAACTTACCTATTTATGTTGTTTAGATTACAGCAAATATTTGAAAATTTTCCATAGCCGTTTTTCCTTTTTTTTTTTTTCTTGAATTGGAAAACACAAACAAAAAACACGATGTGGGGACTAGGCTGCACTGTTGAGCTGTATATACTGATTGGACGACTTCTGCCTGTGCAATCTAATTTCGTTGTTCACCTTCTTGATGAAAGCCTCAATTCGCTGGTTCAACTCGTCCCGACTCGGCGATATCGTTTTCCCGATTCCCGAGCTCGACGCCATTTCTTTCTTACTTGCTCTTTCCGTTATCTTCTTCCACGCGCTCTCCAGCGTCTCATGTTCCTCCTCCGTCTCCTTAATTCCTGCTAAATGATCACTACTATTAAGGACGAAACAAATTCGCTGTCGCTACTTGACATCCAATTCTGAATAAAGCTCGATCATGAAATGAATAGGTATTATACGATTCCAAATGAATTGAATTAAATTGAATAAGATACCTGTCCAACTTTACAAATTCCCCATTTACGTAGCAATGTTTATATTTTATTGAACAAATACTGTTAAGTAAGAGAGGAAAAATATGAACACACAAAATTATTTAATTGTAATGTAATATTCAAGACAGTAATTATTTACTGTGATCGATAAAAAATGTATTAAAAGAATAAAACGGTTTTTTAGTATTAGATAAACATATTGAACACGTCGCCGTCACTCTTAATTTGTAGTGGATAACAACAATAATTAATCTTGAACAACAACGATAACATCAACATAATTAAGGCAGGAAATAGTATATGATGCGAAATAGACTTACTTGGAGGAATGTTTCTGATTTGAATCTGCGCCGATTGAGAGTTGCACGTCAACGATCGGTCCATGGACGCCTCAACTCGCCGGTTCGAGTTGCTCCGGCTCGGCGGCCACTCATTGTGAATCGACCGCTCTTTGAAGCTCTTCGATTTTCGCGTGTGTCGATCAGGCGCCGGGCGCCATGCACCGCCGTGCCGGACTTCTTCGTGAGCGGCGCGTGACGACACCTCCTCTCCTGTCACAATCGCCCCCGCAAATCACTCTTTTTGTTTATGCTTAAAATATGAAAAAGGCGCGCTGAGATAAATTGATGAATTCTAGCTCAATAATTCCATATCCACTACTAAGATACGAAATTTCGAAGATTATGAAAAATCAATATACGATCAATTCTTCAAATTTTCATTTGGTCCTCTGAGAATGGAAATAACACATAGTTATGAACTAATACAAAATTTCATCTTAAAACCAATTGTCACACTGTATTAAAATATATTGATGTAAATATATAACGTCAAGTAATATTTTGAGCGAATTATCTTATATAAGGAGTAAAGAACAATTCATCTACTGGATAATTTTACAATTTAATTGTAATATCTTATAAGATAAAACAAGTATACAGTGGAATTGAAGAAGTGCAAAACTAAATATTTCGAACAGCGTCTGCGTGCGTAATTAATTAGAACAAACTAAACGCTTTCGATCTGATTAAAATTGAGAACAACTTACTTTCAGGAACGTTTCCGGTTGAATCTGCCGAAGAGCAAAATTCCGATTGAAATTCCGGCGAGAATTTCTCCGGCAACGGAGTATTGTACGTCAAAGTACTGCCGTCCAATGCGTCGTCCGCATCCGCGCCGACTTCCAAACCATTCACCATCACCGGTTTCAGCTCCACAATCCTATCTTCTGTCTCGTACGCCGCCACCGCCTTCGGAACCTCCACCACCTCCCTGACCTCCGGCGGAGGTGAGTAATCCGCATAATACGCCGGCGGAGGAGTTTTGACAGGATTCAGATGCTGCGATCGAACCGGCGACGTCGGCTGGCTCCGGCGGAATCGCGACGCGGCGACGATGGCGATGATGATGCCGTTGATTACGATGTGCAAATACAGCGGCCGCAGCCATGGCAGAATCAACGACCATATTGCTGGAATTTTATTCACTGCCATAGGTAAGGAAATTATAGCTCCAACTGCTACTAAAACCGCCAAAATCATGCTATTTGTGGGTTTCATTTGCATATAATTTTTTTGAAAATTTTGCTGTGTTTTGATGGGTAGAAGTTATGTGGCAGAAGGGAGATATATAGCGGTTTATTTGGGCCGTTTCTCAAATGGGCTTTTTGGTATTGGGCCTCAATTAGTGAGCCTATTGCTAATTGGTCAATGATGTTATCTAGAAGAGTTCACACGTCAAGAATTTGAGACCTATTTAACATACGCAGAGATTTTTTTTAAATAAATAAAAATATGTAGAGATATTTACACACGTATTCGAGTGGCTTTGGTGGAAATGATAGTTAACAAATTACTTTGGATGTTGTTCAAAGAGTAGCGTCTATAAGATTATACATAATGTCACCTTTATCAAATTACTTCAACATCTTCTATATTGACTTAACTTTAAGTAAAATAAGTAAATTTTGTAGTTGAATTTTAGAGAGATTTATTCAGATGTGTACAAATTTTTGCAATACTTTGACGTACAAGTATTACATCATTTAAATTAAAACACCAAAAGAATAAAATACAAAATAATATTTTATTTTCGAGTTAAAAAATAATATTTTTCTGAAAGTAATGATAATACCAAAATAATTAAAATAAAATAGTCTAGTTGCTTAATTAGGAGGGCAATCAAAAAATTTCTCCTATAACTTGGTAAGGTTTCCTTAAAACATGAAAAGTGATGACAATGGTCAAAAAAGAGAAAACTTGTTAGATTATTTGTTGGGATACCATAATTCAGATGATAGTGCAAACTTAGATATGCTTCTCTGTTACAGAACATTTTTCTTTGTATAGCTTTCAATAGCAGAAGTAATATCTTCTCTGTTACAGGACATTTTTCTTATGTATAGCTTTCAATAGAAGAAGTAATATCTTCTCTGTTACAGAACATTTTTCTTTGTATAGCTTTCAATAGAAGAAGTACGCAACGAGAAGAAGTCTTCAGCCAATAAATATGGGTGTTTTTTGCGGAAGTTCAATGAAGTTTTGCTACTGAAGAAAAGTGGGGTGTAACGTTTGCCCTTAGGGTTTTTATATGAAAGAAACACGGAGTCAATGTACATATTGAGTGTTTGACATCGTGTGACAGAAAAGATCTGTAGATATCCAATCAAGGTTTGACCACCACATTCCGCACTGCGATTGTTATCAGCCAACTGATCTGTCGATCCAGCTTTCAGTTGGATCAATAACTATCTGCACACTTAGCCCTCCCTTTGCTGAACAACTATCAAAACTAGGGCTGCTTAATTGGTTACCGGTTAATGGGTTAACCGATAACCGGACCGGAACCGGCCGGTTATCGGTTAATCGAATAACCGTATAAAGACATATCGATGCGGTTCCGGTTAGTGATTTTGGGTGGAACTGGTTATCGGTTATAACCGGACCGATAACCGGTTCGTAACCGGTTAAAGTCCTAATTTTAAGTTTCAATATTACTAATTTTAAGATTTATGGAATTGATTAGCATGCAATTTTATTCTCTAATCAATTTAATTAAGTTATGGATTCATATCAATAGATCACGAGATT